>JAVCKT010011527.1:0-10772 GCA_032273925.1 Rhynchotus rufescens
ATTTTTCCTTAATCACTGTTTTCGCAAGGTTCCCCCACACACACCTTGCTCTTCTTTCCAAAGACACAATACTGGGAGATTGGGGGAGGTCTTTAGAGCTTAGTACTCATTTTAACTGAACTCAGAATACCACAGAAACTTAACCAAGACCACACCCTTAAATCTGAATAATGCTTTTCTGGTTTTGCTTCAGAGCTTCCAACTCATTGCATCTCTAGCTACAGTCTTCCTCCAACGCTTGTGTTTCTGGTTGCAGTTTTTACAAATTTGTGGAAAAAGAAAGGGTCAGCAAGCTCTTAACAGACCTCCATCCATCACACATCCAATTGTGTTACCAGCAGTCCTTTTTAATTTGGGGGAGTAGAGTTTGGGAGGCAACAGATTTCTACAAAGATCTCAGCAACATGGCAAGAGGAAGATTTTCTCTAATAGAGAGAGAGCAAATGGAGAGCAATACAGACTGAGAAAGTAGCCAAGAAAGTTAGTGACAACTCTTCTTCTGTGGCTTACTGCTTGCTACATTTTGTATGAGGTTTTTAATTAATAGGAATGAATAGCCACATAAAGCATCCAGAGAGCTTTGGAGCCAAACTACATGGACTAGATTCTTTTGAAGGGATTCTGCACCTTGTTTGTCATGAGAGAATCAGCAAAGAAGGAAAGGAAATCCCTATCCCTAAGTGAAATGCAAGATACTTCTCACAAGAATGGCTATGAAAAGGTTTGGGGTAGTGAATCTATGGGCAATGTGACCACATGTGACCATATTCCTAGTGTGAGGAAAATACCTTACAGAGATTGAAAAGTTTTCTTCAGAGTTCAGCCTTCGGGACAATTAGATCTTGGAGAACCCCAAGAGGCTGCTGCCAATAGAGACTTGATTTGCTGTCCATCATCAGCTTGCTATATTTTCTTGGAAACTGTTCCTTTCAGGCTAACTCATTATTTTGTGATATACCCTCAGGTCTACTACAGAAGTAGCTAGGAAAGAATAGTGTGACTGAAGAGATTTGGTACAGAACATGTCATTCCGAGTTTTGGGGATACAGCGCTTCTGTTCCAGGGGCAGAAGTGAATTGGTTTTAGATCATGTTTCTTCCTATTAAATTTCCTTGACTGAAAGGGGACTGCTGACTTTGCATTTTGGCTATTACAGCTTGGCTACTAAATAGCCACCAGCATGGTAATAAAGGATACCTCCACCTTCATCTTTCCTTGTCTACCAAGGACGGTCCATTGGGTAAAAATAAATGGACACAAAGAGAATTATCTCGAATTCTGTGGGATTTCCATTCAACCTTTGCTAGACCCTTTCTCTTGTATCTATGTTGGGCGGAAATTGAAAAATTGAAATTGATCCTTTTTTTCCCCCTCAAATTTCTTCAATTGAAAAATTGTATACATGAAAAGAACCTGCTTCTCAGTGAATGTTAATAATCACCACAGCACACTGAGCACACTAGTACAGTACAAAATGGCACTCACACAGGTGTCAACAGCTATCTGAGAATCAAGCAGAAATCACACAAAATGACGAGGTATGAAAAAATATTTTAAAATGCTCCACTTCCAGGAAGAGACCTAAAATCAGATGTCAAAAATAGTCTAAAGCAGAGAAGTAGAAAGACATCTCCAGAGTACTCTGAACCGGTAAAGATAGTCAGAAATCCCCTTGTATTTCAATAGTTTGCAATACACTAAGTGATAAAACTGAGGTTTCTATTCTTCTGTACTTAAGAGCAACTGAACTTCAATTCAGGTTCCCTCCCCTACATCTTCTCTCTTCGCTCCCCTTCATGCTTTCTGTGCCACATCTTGATTTTTATTATTGTTGCTGCTTCTCCTCTCTCCTTTCTAAGTGATACCAACTCTACTTCTGCTGTAAACAGCACCTGGAAAATTGCATCAAAACAACTGTTTTTAAAGCAGGCACAGAGGCAAACTGTGTTTGCTGTCTCTGCAGCAGATGGGTAGAAATACAGATAGACAAACCTTTTAGGATTAATGTGACTTTTAGGGTGCAACTTGCTAAATGTGTGTTTGATTCACGTTTAAGTAAACATGTATCTCTAACAATGAGGGAGTTCTACCTTTTATAGCCCGTATTTCCATGCTTTAAATGAATATAATTCAGCTGCAAGCTATCGAAGTACAAAAAGTTAAGGTTTTTTGTTTATTTGTTTTGGTAGGACTTTTTTTCCCCCCCTGGCTTGGGAAGAAAATTACAGCAAAAAACCTCCAACAGTATTTAACTTAAGGTTATGAAAAGGTCATCCAGAAAATAAGCATTAGACTGGCAAATATGACCATTCATATGGATGGCCTTTGTCTGAAAGTTCCCTGCACCTAGTCAAGGAGCAAAACAAGGACCATTTTACTAGAAACAGCATAAATTGAGACCAAGAAATATTTGACCTTGCTACTGGTTGACTAGTTAATTAATAACAGCTGTTTCATACATTTGTCAGGCTATAAGGTGTTTCTCTAATCTTAAAAAAAAGGATTTACAAGTGATTTGTTACAAGTTGTTTATTTAGTTCTGTGCTAACGTGCCACTTGTAGTTATCTTGACACACAACACACTTCAGGACAAGATAAATTAAAAACAACTGAAGCCCCACTGTGAGTTTACCCAGCACCAGAGACTTTATTCCATTTTAGCTTATTAAGAGAAGGGTCTTTGTCTTCCTCAGCATGCCAAGAGCATCGCATATACCTTTACTGCTCCTGCATGTTAATGTTAAACAACAGCATTTATTCAGGTAAGGTCAGTGCATAGAGACCATTCCAGAAACGTTAATGGCCTCCTCTCCACTGAGATGAAACCACCGCATTCTCCTGCAGACACCACATCACCAAGCGTCAGCCCCTGCAAGCTAAGCAGAAGGCTTCAATTTCATCATAGTTGCTTGCTGAGGCACTTCATTAAAGAGTCACTTTAAAAAACTGCCCCTTATCAGACTCCTTACAGTGCATCAAAATGAATATCTGGGTGAACTCACTGGGAATGACCAGAATCGATTAATTTAAGCCTAAGGATGATTCTGAAAGCCTACTAATGACTTCTTAGCAATTCTGCCTATATGTAGCCTGCTGCAGATCTCTATTCTAGATTTTTCTCCCTTTTTCTAGTTTAAATGAAAAAGGCCAGGATGAAAATCAACCAAACCTAGCTGGATGGTTTAAACTAAAGTCACTAGGGGACATGTATCTAAGTCAAGAGGGAAGTAAGGAAACACAGCAATTGAAAGAATATGTAGAAAGGCACATGGGGTAAGTTTTCAGGAAGTCAACATGAACTGAAAAGCATGAGATAGAAATCATGTTTATTCAGACAATACGAAGAAAGCAATTTATTCTCTGGGCCCATAGTACACTCAAGTTGGGGACAAAGTAAGAGATGAAGTATGCCTTGCACATGCCTGTGGTGCCTGTTGCAGTGGGAATTTTGCTTCACAGCTAACCTGTTCCTCTGTGCACTCATCCCACTGATCCTGTGGGGATCTCCCCTTCCTGTTGGGTTTAGGATTTTCTTCTGCCTTTCCTTTTATGTGACACTCCCATTGTAAACAAATCACTTGTTCCAACTTCTCTCTATGTTACATCCATTGAAATTATCTCAGCTTTCTTTAATCGAGACATTCAGACATAATCCTTGCTTTGGCTCTTTTATTGCTGTTTATGATTTCATCTGATTCCAATCACATGTTCTGTACACGCCACCTTTTTCTAGTAACTAAACAACAATTTTTTTTTTTTTTTTTGGCTTGTCTCTTTCAGGAAGTTTCCTATTCAGGCCTGATGACAGAGTTTCCCCCGAGCTCTCCTGCCCTTTGAGGGATAGAGATCCTTGGAACATGCCTTCTCTTCTGTTCTTTTTGTCTCAAATGAGGAGATTCACCACTTTACTGATTCAGCAACTCATTCTCCTTCAGTGAGATCTACCAGATACAGTCTGTGTTTATCATTAAGTCTCTATGGGAGCAGAAGAGAGAGACATCACTAAATCCCCAGCAATAGCATTCACCAGGCAGTATAGCTTTATCCTACTATCTGTCATGGGAGGAAAAAAGAAAAAGTTCCAGTGTGTTTTAAAAGGTTAAACAAGACTGAGAGCATCATAATAAAAGAAAGAGGGAAATAAAGCAAAGAGTAATAAGAGAAGCATTAAACAGCTTTCCATTACACTTTAAAAAATAAATAAATAAATTAGGAAGAAAAAGTTGATGAAGCAAAGACTGCAGCAAGGCTGCTCCAGAAGCTAGGCATATTAGGAGAGATGTGTACTTCAAACATATACCAAAAAAAAAAAAAAAAAATGGGGAGAAGAGAAGGAGGGGACAGAGAGAACTTGATATTAACTGAGATTAACTTAGAAGATAGCTCAATATTAATTTACAGCAAAAAGGTATAAAGAGAGCCCACAAGACAGTAAAAAGATAACCCATAGCCATGTCATCAAAAAAATAACCCTAAACTACCTGGGGGATTGACTAAATGTGTGTTAATGTTCAGCAATTAGCTTGAGAGCCTGTAGAAGTCAGGTGACATGGGAACACAGGATTGTTTAAGGGCAACTGGACCACTTTTTTGAGTAGAAGATTTATAAACTGATCATTCAATCTTTGATCCCTAGGAAAACTCTAGAGCAAGATACTATATAATCCATACGCAAGTGCACAGAAGATAATAAAATCATCACGATTGCCATCATAATTTTATCAAAATGAGATCATATCAGTTTGCTTTCATGGCAAAGATATTATTTTTAATGAAAAGGTAGCATTTAGTATACTTCATAATGTTAATAAGGTTTCTCAACTGTAATGAGGTTTACCTTTCCCAGTCTCATACAGCATTTTCAAGGAGCTAAGGAAATACAGATAGGAATAATTTATTGAGAGACAGATGCACTATGAGTTAAAAAATAATACTTAGAAAGTAGCTATCATAAGCTTGCAATCAAAATAAGAAGTGTTCTTAAGCAGAGGATCACCTGTCTCATCCATTCCCATTTAACACTTATAAATGCTTTGAATAACAGATTAGAGCATAGACCAAACTCTCCTGGCTGTCTTCACACTCAAGAAAAAAGCTGAAATCCAAAACTTCAAGAACTGGGAAAGTTAGGCTGAGGTCAGGATAATGAAATGCAGCCAAGTGCCCCTCCGGACAGGGCTGGTAGGGAATCTGCCGGATGCTCAATCAGCTTTTGGGCGATTCCAGTTCCAGGTGCGATTCGAGTTGGGTGCACACAGCTTGCCCCCATGCCCTCAGCAAGGGTATTTGTGCTTGACGTTCGCCAGCCTGGTGGGGTCTCCACTCAGATATTTGGTTCTGCCACGGTTGCTGGCACTACCTCTGGATGGCAGCTCTCACTGCTAAGTTGAATAACCTCACATGAAACCATGTGTCTCTTTACTATGCAGACTTCCTACATATATCTATCTATACATTCCCCACTTCACGCCAGTGTCTGCAATTTTGAAAGCCTAGTATCAGTTTCCTGTTTCTACCTTTGAACATCTTCCACTTTAATTTTGTTCCTACACAGAGATGTCTTAGTTAACTCATTATTGTAGGATGCTTCCGCTTGAAATTGGTGCTGATGAGAGAAAAGTGATGATTCCAAAGGCAGGTTTCACTGAGACATACTAGGATATCTCAATTTTGAACCCAGAATTTATAAATGCTATTCAGTCAGCTCCACAACACACACAATAACTTATTTTGACTAATGAAGTAAGCTGACATAGAACTTCCTGTTTTTAAATCTAAGGAGTAACGCATAGTACCACCTTTGCTCAGCATTAGCTTTCTACATTGCCCAATGGAAAGGCCAAATCCTAAAGTCCTTCCTTACTGTTTAATTTGTCTGTGTTTAAGCCAGTTCCTGCTGAAGTCAACAAGAATTTAGCTCTTAGAAGAGTAAATATAGATTATATACCTGCTAAGAAATACTATATAAAATACACCATAGAGGTACGCTGTGCTAAATATATCAATTTAGTAGCTTAGCACATAAAGAGAAGAATATGTATATGTATTTTAATTATGCAAGAAGGAGAAAATGAGCATCCAATTGTTTTGCCAGATTCCTTAGATTCTAGTTAGATCTGCTATGCTAACAAGACACTTGAACTAAAAACATTTTTCCTCTTTAGCATGCACAATGTGACTTCACATCAAAAAGCAGCAGGATCTGGCAGTTTGCAGCACATTCCTACAGGGAAATATCACACATAGTTGTTTTCTACAGTGAAACACAGACTGAGGGACTCAATTGTCATATCGGTTGTTACCACCTATAATTACTTTTAAAGATTCATGTCCTGTAACAATCCAAGGCACTCCTGTTATCTCTTTCCAACGATTGATCTGAAACATCTGTCATCAACACCCGCACAGCTAAGAGAGCTATTTTGCTCGGGAACGATATGGAGAACAGACATTGCCATTGAGTTACCGTACGTTATGTATGCAAAAAAAATCAAAAATGTCACAGAGCAGCCTCCAGCTGAAGATTTAATGGCATCTAAATTGAAGCCGGTAGCATTTTGTTTTGCAAGGTGGCAATGTAAACATGTTTGTTTACAAGGTTACTGCTCTGCAGGTCTGATGTGACGGAGCAGCAGACGAGAATGACAAAGTGGAGTCAGATTCTGATGCCTCCAGTCCCTGCCAAATCGCTGTTGGTTTGATAGAGAAAGAGTTTCAGAACCTGTTCCCATTTTGCTAGTTTAGATAATCTGTTAATTACTCTTACTGCCTGTTACTTCAGAGACTCTAAGTTCAGGAAATTGATTGCACAGAAGAAAACTCCCATTGACCTCGAAGCACTTGTAGGACAAGCCTTCGAACAGATCCAAAAGTCATTAGCCTATATGTATTGAACTTCTCACTTTGTTTTAATGAACAAAGCATGGCAAGGTATTTGTAATATGTAATTAGTAAAGACAAGCTGGCTTCTCCAAATTAAATAATAACTAAAGGCTGGATCCTCAACTGAACTCATTAAAGCTGCTTGGATTTACATTACCTCAGAAGCTAGCTCTAATACAAACAATTGTTTCTGGCCCAGATGAAGGACTGGAGGAAGGAAGCTTGTCCCTTAGCTTCACAGTCCTGACTCCAGACAACAAAGGCACAAATTTGACAAATTGCTTGATTGCAAAGGCCTAGCAAGAAATTACTAATCCTTTTCTGCTGAGGATCCACATAGCTGCTATTTTAAAAATATAAAAACATTCTGATTAATAAAAAAAGAAAAGACTCCTGCACACCCTCCCCCCCCCTCAAAATGATCTCCTGGAATGTATTATTCTGTGTGTGTACACATATGCATGCATGTGTGCTAGAAACTTTCTTTCAGAAAGTTGGAAATCATAAAAGGAAGACACTCAAGCTCTATTTTCTTTTTGTTCATGTAGGGAAAAAATGTGCAAGATGCAATTTAAAAATGGATATATTTTAGAGGTTTTGTTTGGAAACTCCCTGCTTTATTGTGAGGGGAGAAGGGAACACCACCACCACTGGTCTTTACATTGAAACCATTTCTCTCATTCCACTTACAGCACATCAAGCACTTGCATTAGAGGTACACCTCTGAAGACATAGGGAAATATTAGCTTTATATCTTTAGAATATTTCATAGGAGCATTGGATGACAGGCAAAAGGTACACTAACATCCACACTGGCTTCATCCATCATCCATGCCAGACTGCTGGAAGCAAAGCAAACCCAATCCATATAAGCCTTATCTAAATGAAAGCTAAATGACATATTCAGTCAGATTTAGACTACTAAAAAGATGTATGACTTTAAGATAAGGAGCAGGTCCGTGTAACTTACATTATAAGAAATATATATTTCACACAAATCACAATATTATCTACTAAAAAGTAAATAATCAACACAATAGACTTCTGAAACTTATATCTTAAAAATAACTAAATGATAAATAAAATAAATAAAACCCAAGGCCTACTGCAGTGTTGTTTCCCTTTTAAGCAAGTCTTCCCCAAAGCCTTGCAATGGCCTCGTGACATCCCTCCAAGTGCCCAGCTTGGCCTGCCGTTCCAGATCATTAGCTTGATCCCCACTGACACACCGTATGGCTGGGAACAGTTCCTCTCTGCGCCACGAGCGATACCAAGCTGTTAATGATGCCCTCAGCCCAAAACATGTATTTTAATGAATGTGGTGGGAACTATCAGACTGCAGCACACAGGCATCGCCAGCAAACAAACACTCCAAGTTGTGTCTTACACCGTACCCAAGAGACGCAGGCACATCGACGCATACATATTCAAAGGCTAACCCACGTGTGAGCAGGGAAAATATTTTGATTTATTTGACAAAGTTAAAGAGGCTGCAGAAAACCACCTGAAGAAGCAAGAGTGGGTTAGGAGAAAGTGTACAAGGGATCTAATAACTTATATAATGGGGAGAGGGAGAACTCTTTTTGCCATGTTCTGGCTTTGATGTGTTAATATTTAATATTGCAAGGAAGCTTGAAGTGCAAAGGCAGCCTTTTGTAAATATTTCTTATCCCTATTGAGGCATTTGAGATCCCTACTCCTAGGTCAAATGGTGTGGAAAACCTACAACAACACTGACTTGGAGCATGTTAAGCAAGACAGATTTCTCCTCCTCTCTACCTCCTTTTTTTTCCCCCATGATTTTAGTTTCAGCTAGCAAACGGCCACAGATCAATAACCAGGAGTCAAACACTTAATGAATGAACGCAGGTAGAGCAAGTGAATTGACTACAGACATATGCACCAGGGGCTAGCATACCCGGGGGCCTGAAAATTAGATTTCCAAGTGATAAGCTCCTATTACTGAGACCAGGTATTTGAGATGCATATGACTTTATTAAAGCAACCAACCTCACAACAAATTTCCAAGAGCGATCACCACTCAAAAGGGACAGGAAAAGAGCAGCAACTGCAAATCAACTCTAGCCCCATATCATCGATGGGTAAATGGAATAGATAGGCACCAATTTTTTCCTCTTAATCAAATTTAAGGGATTATACAGCAGATAGGATTGGTGTAGGAAATCCTCTTCCATCTCAGCACACTACCAATTTGCCTTGCAGATTAGTGCATAAAAGTTTTCATTTCCTCATCTTCACTTTTCTTTTTCTTCCTTTTTCTCGCCTGCATTACTTACTCTCACTTGCTACAAGTTATGCACTTCTAGCAAGGATCAGTCCGGCAGTCCCACATTTTGTTCCCTTCAGTGCTATTCAGGGCACTGATACAGAGGCTGAAAGGCTCCTGTAAGAACAGGATGCAGGATTATGGTGGCACCAGGTAGGAGCTGCAGGCCAGAGTCCCCACGAGACCTGCCCTAGGTAAGACCCTATCATCAACAAACATGGGCTGAGACTCAAAGAGTATAAATCACATTTCTCCACCATCCCTCCTTTATCTGCAGAAAACAGAATGAAATGTTCCCTTCTCTGCAGCAGTGATCATAAACTATTTACTGCACTAAGAGGAACCTGCCTTTGTATTCCCCACTGCTACATTCTTCTCCAGCTCAGAGGTACAAATAGTTCTGAGGATTAAAATGATCACAAATTTGCTGTTCTTTCAAAGCAAATACAATAAAATGGATGCATCTCATGGTACCTGAGCTGTTGTGCCTTACAGACAGATGTTTCAGTTAAGCTCATCTGTATGAACATGATGCAGATATATCTTGGCATCAGTGAAAAGAGTTGAGGCCCTGCATGAGATGATGACTTCAGAGAAACTGGACTTATGAGCAGCTCTGAGCTTTTAAAACAGGAGATTAAGAGACATCTTGTCAATTGCTGAAAGCAATTTGGGTAACAGAGGCAATTAAAGGAGCTGATCCTCCAAGCAGGCAAAAGCAATTGAAAAGCAGTTCCTTGCAGACAGGGTGAGCATGTAGGTGGGTACTGTCCTCCCTGCCTAACTGAGCAGGAGAGGGGAAAAAGTCTGATCTTTTTATATTAGGCAAATTTATTTTATCTGATATTGTCAAACCACGCAGCAGCTGCTGACCAGAACATTAAACCAGAACATTACTACTGCTGGGTATTTACTACTCTCCTATTTCTCATGGCATAGCCCCAGGGATCACGGTGTTCTCTTCCACTGACTGCAATGCCAAATGTAGAAAAAAAATACTTTTGATGTCAGTGGTATGTCTTTAAAAGCAAATAATTTATTTTTCCTTGGCTTGTTCAGCAATATTCACTATTTAGCCTATTTAGAGATTTTTCTGTACCTTAGACTCTGAACCAGTGGTCTGCCTGTAAAAAGAAGTTCACAGTAGTGCAATTAATAGACAAGACTGTCACGGAAATCATGACTCCATGCACAGTGGGCTGACAAGAAAAAAACAGAAGAATTTGATGTTGAAAATATTCCATATTCCTATCCTCTAAAATTAGAGAGAACCAAGATCTTCACTTAACGCTACCACCATAGTATTCTAAGAGACTCTGGTGCCTTATTCCTTTGCTTTCTTTCTGCAGTCCAGCCGCAGTAGGCGAATCAAAGGAGATTTCTATGTTTTTATGTTGTGAACCTCAAGCACTTGTGTGGATATGGACATAAGTATCTATGGAGTTTATTTGCACAGCTTTCAGAATCTACTAACATTTATCTGCTAACATCTTATTTCTAACACACAGTCATCTGTTGTTTACATCTTCCACAGAAAAAAACTTGTAACATTTCCACTGTGCAAGGAAGTTGAAATGTTAGCATATTTAGAATTAAATTGAGT
>JAVCKT010011532.1:0-25895 GCA_032273925.1 Rhynchotus rufescens
TACTAAATGAAAGTACTTTGTGAAGCTTTTCTGCTGTAGCATATAGAATATGCTATAGTGCAACCTACGAAGTCCTGCTCTGTGGTGCCTCACTAACATCCCAAGTTATGGAAACTGCTAAAGCTGCTGTTGCTTTCTTTCTCTTTTGGGGACTTTTTTTTTCCCTTCTAATGCTCTTCTAATTTCACATTGAAAATTCACTCTTTTTCTTCTACCTTTCCTCTCTCCCTCTCAATTATAAGGCTTTTACCTTGACCAGAGAAGCTTCTAACTCTAAGATTATTGGTCTTGTTTCACAGTCTTATTTCAAATATTTGATAATCAGAAAATCAAATTTCATAATCACAAAATCTCAGGTCTAAGAATATCATCATAGTTTTGCACTGTTTTCAATTAGTCTTTCACATGGTCCTCCCATATGCTCCTATGAAATCCTGTGCCAACCACAGTGGTTCTGAGTGGACCTGCAGAATAGGCAAATCCGCACTGGGTTCATAGGAGCTTTGCTGGAGACATGAATGTGCCCTTTGCTTGTTGGCCTTCTTTTCACAAAAGTCTGGGTATGAACTGTGGAAACCTGCTAAGACAGTCAGGAGGTGAGAGGGGTACTACTTAGAGAGTGATTTTATTGCTGTCCTCAACTATCCAATGAAAAGGTGTAGAGAAGATGGAGTAAAGTTCTTCGTGAAGGTTCCAAGTGGTAGGATAAGAGGTGACAGGCAAGGACGTTATAATGGAAATTTTGGTTATACATCAGGAAAACTATTTTCACAGTGAGAGTGGTCAGACAGAGAAGTGGGTGCCCGTGGAGGCTGTGGGATCCTGTGTGCTTGTCAATATTGAAAACATTGGTAAACCAAGACCTTGAACCACCTGACCTAAATTTAAAACTGATCGTGGCATGGGTAGAGTTCTTGGACCGTACGACCTTCAGATGTCAAATGAAGCCAAACCACTCAATAATTTGAAGTCACATTGCTACAAACAGGGAGGGAATTGAAGGACAGAAGTGGATACCTGATGTTTTTGAAATTTCCATTCTCTCTTGGAGATAGTACATCTATAAATATCTTTCAGCAGAATCATTTGACAATGACCCAGCTTCACCACTCCAAAATTCCCAAGTCTCATCTGTTTTCACTGCTCTTCAAGACTACACATGGATCAAGAAGGGCAAGTGGAAAAGAGGGTGTCTTATGGCATGGCAAAGACAACTGTGGGCTGTTAAGGCTTGTGTATGAGGAGGTCTACCTCCTGAGGCAAGTCATTGTTTTTTGGCAAGATCAATATCTCTCTCTTTGAGGCTCCTAGTTGAAGTCTTTTCCTGGCAAAGCTCACTTGATCCTCTTCACATAAAACAATATGAAGATTTGCAGTGGCTATGCTGCAGGCCATTAGCAATTCTTGTACCTCAGGTGACTTATTAATATCTTATTTGACAAGCGAGATTTAAATGCATGTTGAAAAATGACTTTATACTGTCAGGTCTCATTAGTTTCTATGCACAAAACAAAATCATTATTCAGAGATTTGGAACTGCTTTACTAAAGTGAGCATCTATTGTATATTCCCAATGCAATTCTTCCTTCTAATATGGTAATTCGTTATCTGTATTTAATTATCTGGAAGGTGAAAGGTTGCTGGTCAGTGTTGTTCAGCAATAGCCCAATGGAAATTTTTAAGTACTTTCACTCTGGGCTGACTGTCTTTACAAATCAATCTTACTGCTAATGACAACCAATACTTTCAGATGTGATTACAGACTAGCTCCATCTTTTCATGAGCCGAGACTCTTTGGAATCATATGTATTGATCTTTTTAATAGAAGTCAAGAAAAATGAAATTACTGTGGCTTCTTTTTGCAAAACTATGATAAATGGGAACTTGGAAAGTTACAAAAGATTTTTTTTCTGTTGTGGATTATTTTAATCACTAAAAATGATGGTCTTTTTAATAATGTTTGTCTTTCCATTATGCACATTTGCAGCAAAGCCAAAACTTATTTTTGTATTACTTTATATAACCACATTTAAGCAAAGACATGTCAGAATTGCTTGTTGGTATATTTAGGTAACTGCAAAGTAGACTCTGGGCAAAAGGAGAAAGCTACTTTTAGATGCCAAGAGATTGTATTTTCTTGGCATATATAAGTTTAATACAATTTTTAGAACAGTGTTTTGAGATGTCTATGATCAAGAATTCATTTTTTTCTTATATAGTGCTTACCCTTCACTGTATATAGTATTATGACATGATACCTTACCTTGTACTTTTTTTTTCTTTACCGATGTTTAATATCAGCTTCCACCTATCTACATTTCAATAGAAAAATATGTCACATGGATCTGAATTTTATTTCCTTTTCTCTCTCCATGTCTGTAAACTGCAAGTCATTTGAACAGGAAAAATAGCCCTTGTGCTCTGCTTCTAGACCTGGAGGACAGTGTTCTAACATTATATTATGCTATAAATGTACGTGCATCCAATAGTATACTGTGAATAGCATTCTCACTCTTCTGCCAGTAGAAAAGAAGAAAGAATGTATTGGATTCCACATTATTTGTAGATACCCTTCTTAGATAAATTTTGCTGTGAAGGTAGTAGCTAAGATAAATCTTAGGGACACAATGTCAGAAGAAAAGATATGGATAAATGGTAAAAGCTGTAGAAGATGTATATTGGTGGCTCTTATTGGTATTAATGGATGTGGGAAGATACGCACATGCTTAAAATCAGAGCTATTGGCAACTCTCCTCAGTTTGAAGGGCAGTGTCATGTTTTCTTATTGCCTGATTGATCCTTAATTTTATTCAGTCCTCTATGCTGTAAATCCATGCTCTTTTCAGACTTATTTCTACAAGGCAATTTCCTTCTTTACTAATCACACCCCCAATAATTTTTAAACTTCCTCTTCACTTTCATTATGCCTCTTGTCATAGCAGTCTTCAATACACAATCACTTTTATAGCTGTCCTTGAAATTCAGTATTTTTCAGTAAGATTACTTGATGAACACTTTGTTAACCTGCATTTTACTGTTTTTAGAGGTTCAGATTTAAAAGATTCTGTGTTGATAGTCAACTTTACAACTCTGATACGTATTTTTTTTTAAGTTGTGATACTCAAAAAGTACTGTGCTTGGTTCAGGAAGATCCTAAACTGTACCTGACTGGGCTAGTACACTCAGCATTGCCTATATGTCCTGCTTTGTTTTCATTTTTTTTTCCTTAACCCTGTGCTATTGGCCATTGTCAGAGACTGCTTTGGTTTTGGATGAACCCAGTGTGAAGGTCCTTGGCTGACCTTGGCTTTATCCTTCAGGATCTTTGTTTTAGATAGTTTTGCTGTAACTGATTTTCTTTCAATATCCTAGTCACAGGAATCATTACATGTAAAGTATAGGAAAAAGCTAATATATTGCTTTTGTGGTGTACTAGGTCTTTTAAAAGAAAGCTTTTATATTTGGTTTATAAAAGAAAACATATATTTTGGACTGGGGTCTGTCTGTGTTGCAGATAGACTAAGTCAGGTGACTTTGTGACATACTGAATTTAGCTGCAGACAATCCCTGCCTTAAATGAGAAAACTGAGTCAAAAAAGCAATCATCTAATACATATTTTAGCTATAGCTTAAAATTTTCATTAAAAGTAGCGAGCGGTGATTTGGAGCATCTTGAAATCATTCATACTCTGTCGAACCCAGCCAATATTTTCTATATCTATTTTAGTCTTTCTTTTCTTTTTACAGAAATGTAACTGACTGATTTTGCCTAGGTAAGCTGCTCTTTTGTTATTTAATGAAGATGTTAAATTAACTACATTAAGAATTCCATTTCAAGACATTTACTTCAGTTGTTCTACCTGGATGGTTAGAGTAATAAAAAAGTATTTCTCAGGGAAAAAACAAGCAAACAAACAAATAAAACAAGACTAGTTCAAAGATGTTTTGTTTTGAACTGTAGGAACTTATATGCTGGCATGCTGAAAACTGAAATTTCTGGATTAGAGCTCATTAACATCAGTAAAACAACTGGTAAGCTCGGCTCTACATCTCCCTAAAATCTCTTTCACAGCTCAGACAGAAAAATCACTGGTTGTGCAGTGCTTTATTTTCATTCTTTAGCACTGTTGCTCTTTGGTTTGTATAATACCCTGGTTGTATAATAGCTAGTCATTACTCCATTTCTGTGTAGACTTTGAAGGGTGTTATGGAATCTGTCAAATCCTTACCAAAGCTTATGGCACATTTGTGTCACACTCCAGAAATACACAGCAGTTATTGCTGGAAAGAAAGCATTTCCTTGCAGTTAGCATGTAGTGGCCTCAACAATCCCACAGCTCCTTCATGTTTGAATGATGGAGAAATACAGTTATCTGTCTTTCTATAGGTAGTGTTGTGTGGTAAATTTTGTCAATGCTAAATATTAATGTTTATTAAAGTATGCTAAGATCTTGTTTTACAATTTTGGAAATAAAAGATTTTGTGGGAAGTGAAGATGGGAAATAAAACGATCTCTTAATTAGCAGTGTGAAGCAAAGAAGAAAGAGGAAGATGTCTGGCCAAAAAGGAAATAAAGACAGTGCTAAGCTGAGCATCTGCATCAATGGCCTTGTCAGATCCATTGTCTGCAAGCAAGACTCAGATATCTGATAGAGAAGGGATGAATTGTTTTCCTGTGGACTTCTTGAATGCAACGGAAGCTTTTCAGAAGAGATATATCAAAGAACTACTTAGCCCTCAGGGTAAAGCCTAGTTTATCTGAGTTGTTCTCTTTCCAAAACTTTTATGCTAAAACAGCTGGAAAGAAACCTACAAGTAAGACTGGGTTTGCAAATTTTAAGACTAAAATTCTAGTTAGCTTGAAAATACCTGTGATGTCACAGTAGGGCAATTAAATGGTTAAATCTGTACTGGATATCCCCAGAAGAATATGTCAAATGCTAGCTATTTAAAATGGGAAAATATTTGGGTTGGTGAAGACTTTTTTCCATCCATATTTTTTATGGAAAACTTTTTTTTTCTGATGAAACAAATTTTTAATGAAAAGTCTTTAATGGAAATCAGCTGTCTGCTTTCTGTGGAAAATCTTGGGGTTTTGCTGAAAGAAGAAATCAGAAAGAATATGCAAAAGGAATATTTTAGAAAAGATCCCCATATTTGGAGTGTAGAGGTGGCTAGTCATTGGTTAAATATTCTGCTGGCTAGTCAGATATTTCTACCGACTAATACCAAACCTGGCAAAGTGCAAGAGTTTTCTTGATCCTGTGTCTACCTGAGTAGAAGGCATCAGAGCAACGATGAAACATTCACTGAGGATTCCTGATATTCTTATTGACTGCTGTACAAATAGGACTAGGATCTAGGGCTTGCATGAGTATGCTGTGGGCAAAGAAAATAAATGTTAGGAGACCGACTGCAGCTGATGACCTACAAAGGGAAATTCATGTCTGCAAGTGAAAATATGACAGTTGGCAACAGCCTCTAACAAAAATTGTTTTCCCTCCAGATTTGATAACTGTTAATTCTTCATATACTTGGCTTCTGCCAATGAACACTGTACTTTTCACTGATAAGAAATTCATATTGTTAAACTCCACATGAACTCAAAAAATATTATTGTATAAATGCTTACCAGCAAATATGAACAGCAAATGTCAGAGAAAATTTAATAATTGAGCTTAATAAAATAAGTTGTTTTTGGAATCTTGCTTTATATGTTTCTGAAAGAACAATCACTCTTATGAAAACTAAGTCAAGGATGAAATGTAGTGTATGGCTAATTGTGAAAGGATCAATGGATTTAGCAAAGCCATTGAAGTTCTTATAAAAAACAGTAGTTTAAAGTAGTGTTGATTTAGCAGCCTGCTCCATTTACCTGCCCTTCTGCCTTTTGAGGGTCAGAATATCGTATACAATGACATGATACAGGTTTTTCTTGGTGAGAGGTAGGATTGGTCTAGCAGTGTCTTGTGTTAGGCCTTGAAGGGTTGACATAAAGATGAAGAGCGAGGTAGAAATGACAGAAACATCGGAGATGTTAACAGAGGAGGTACATGATTGCATATGCAGGCCATGAGAGATGGAGAGTGGTAATGAAGGTGATGTAGAGAAAAACATATATACAAGTGGCCAGAGATGGAAGGCTTTTGATTTTCAAATTAGGATGTCCTGTTGCAAGTTATAGAGTAGTTCTTGAAGGATGGCCCTATGTTTCTAGCATGCAACGTGCTGTTACTCATGCTTTAGTTAGAGAAATGCAGCAAATTATCTGCAACAAAACATAATTAGACCTTCCAGAGACGCAGCTCCAGCTTCCTGTAAAGGGCTGCATCGCTTGCTCAATGAGAGTGCTGCAGAGGAACCTGCTTTCATTTTGATCAACAGAAGGTCGCTCAGAAAATTCAGACCAGTGAAGATGGAATTGATATGATATGACCTGCTGATTATCATATGCTGTATTTTTCAGCCCACACACCATGTTCCCTCAGAAATGTCTTGGTAAGACATTTTTGTACTTATGTTTTGTACTCATGGTAAGTTAAGCAGATCTACTAGTACTGACACATTTATGGTACAAGCTTTCCTTCTCAGTGGAAACTCTATTTTTTTGGAGCAAAACATAGATGTAACAGGTGGTCAATATCAGGAAAATGTCTTTAAAATGTGATCCATAGTAGTCTTCTTTCCTGCAACCTCTCACAGTATCTGTGGGCTATAAACTTTAAGAGGATGATCAAGAAGAGGTGGCAAACCTTGCGTTTGACATGATCTATCTTTTTATTTTCCCTCTAATTATTTCCATATGCCTCTCAGCTGAAAAAGGTGTTTTTCATCTGCCTCTTTGGCCTGAGTAATTCTATATTATTCTTGAATAAGGGTGAGATATTTCTGGCCAAAATTTTCTTTGTAACAAAGCAGTGCTGAAGAATACTTTGTTTAGATGTGAAGTGAGAATTTTGGGGCAGAATAGAGCTAGTTTTGGGATAGTTGGCCACGCTTTCTGTTTATGGATATGAAATCCAAGAAAACAGGATATGCCTGATTTCAGAACCTCTTCAGTAAGACCTAGTGCGTTGTTCCTAAATGAGGCCCAGCTCTGCTGTTCTCTTTTTCAATGGTGAAGATCCACTTGCAGAGTTTCTGAATTAGTAGCAATTTTGGAATTTTCTTCACAGGAAGAATAGGTTACCCCTGGCAACTATCTTATAGCAGCTTCAGACTTCAGTCTTTTGCAGGGTCAAAACATCTGCAATACATTTATGGAATTCTTACTAATATATTAAAAAGAGTGGCTTTATTATGTGAATGCCAAATTCTGGAGATTTTTCCACGTACTGAAACTGGACAGTAGATTATCCTAAAGAAAGCTATATATAATTATTTCTATATTTTTGCATATAACAGCATACTCAGTTTTGCTATTTTAGTCGTTCAGCCCAAACCAGACACCACAACGCACAATGGAAAAACTCCTTTTGTTTGTAGGGCTAGACCTCGAGGCTTATTATAGTCCCAGTGAAACCATGTGGAAGGAAATTTACTCTTGTGCATGTTTCTAGAATCAGAGTACGAGTTGCTAGGAAAGGACTCAAAGAAACATGTCCAATTTTTAAAATCAAAAACTTTTTTTTTAGAGATCAGATGAGTTTCAAGAAAGCATTTACTCTGAGAAAGATTATTCTCTGGTAAGAAATAGAGCTGGGCCTAATAACCTAAGAGTTGCCTAATAATTCGAAATTTTTGCTAAGGTGAGGGAGATGCACTATTACTTTCAAGCTCTCCAGATCCATTTTGTATGAAGTACCTTGTGTTATGAGTGACTATGAGTGCCTTTTGCCAGAAGAGACAGTCTCTCCTGGATATTCTGACCGAGCACCTTCTCCCCAAGAGCTCACCATAAAAACTTGGGCTTTCTTTGTTTCCTAAAAAATGTCTGTGGGATGGGAAAACAGTTTCCCATTTGTGTTCTAATCGTAACCCCTCACGCAAACAGCAAGAGCTGGTAATCCGGTTTGCTTGTGCCTCTTCTGTTATGATCTTTATTTGCCTAGTGGGTGGATGGTGATGACATTTCCCTACAGGAAAGTATTAACTGCATAACCTTTTCCCTCTCTGGGCTCATCATCGTCGGCGTTGTCAGACGTCAAGTGCCCGGGTTTGAAGTCAGCACATACTCCTGTCTGGGCACGCAGCTCTGCAAGTAAGGCCCTGCTGATCCTCGCCTCCTGAGTGCCACTCTTTGTGCAACTGCTAGCCGGGTTCGACAAAAAGAATGTTTTTCATGTACGACTAAGGAAATCCTTGGTCAAGATAAACAGCTTTCCCCCCAGCTTGCTCACTGCCAGAAAGACCTAAATAGAGCCTCTGTAGTAGTCTTTTTTTTTCTTTTTTTTTTTTTTTTATTGCTTCAAATTGGAGTTCAAACCTGAACTCAAAGCCAGAAAATCTAAGCTGCGTCGGAACTGCTGAAAGGCCACAGACCTTCCTCAAAGTTCAGGTATTTCAAAGCCCAAAGAACATGTGTTATCATTTATATCGCATATTTATTTGAGAGAGAGGAGCTCTGCTGACACCTTCTCCCCGCCTCTGATAAGACCATCTTTGTCCAGCGACAAATCCTCTGAAAAGTACCTTTTGCACTTTGCTCCCACTGAGACTTTATTAACTCCACCCACGCTCCACAGTGCAGAGAGAGCCTTGTGGCAGCCAGTCCTTCTTGCATGATGAAGACTGAACTGTTCTGAACTACATTTGTGGGGCAGAAGGTAAAGAGCCAAACATAGCATTGAGTTTTGTTCTTAAAAAGCCAAACCAGATCAAGACCCTTTGAGAAGTTTCCAGCCTGGCTCATGAGTTCTGAAGGTTAATTTAAATGAAGAGCTTGAAATGCAACTTTGCTGACCAGACTAGTGTTTGGTCATATGCAAAAGGATAAAAGGCATGTTGGAAGGAAGATTGTCCTAACTGTGCTGGAAAATGTGTCCAGAAATGCTTTCTGGTGACTTTTGTTTTAAAAGTCAAACATTTTTCAGATGACTGGTGAAAAACAAGAAATGAAGAGAAATGAAGGGAAAGAGCAACTTCTTGTTACTTGTTACACAAAATAGTAATGTGTGCTTGCAGTCGCGAGTGGCTCCTCGATAATTTCAGTGAACAGTGACTGTCATAAAACAATCAAATGAACAAGCAGAACAATTCTGACATTCGCAACAACAACATAGAGGCAGACTGAGAAGTCAAAATGTGGCAGTGTCAAAAGCAGAGCCTCTGGATCAAGCTGTGTATAGTTATGCTGTGTATAGTTAGTTGTGTATAGTTATGCTGAGAGTGCAGATTGACCAGGCATGGCTGGGAAAGGGCAGCAGGACTAGGGAGACAGCAGAGAGTCTAGGAGCGATGGATGGAGTTACAAAGGGCTGAGGGACAAAAAGAAGGAAAGACCTACATGCTGGTTAGGGGATATGAGAGGAGGTGCAGGGGGAAATGGGTTCCAAGAGGGGAGTGATGGGAGTAAAGCAGCTGGTGGTGACCGGGGCAGCTATGAAAAGAGAAGTGTAATAAGAAGGGGAAGGAAGGTTAGGCACAGAACAATGCAGCATTAAAGAGGAAGAAACTGGGTCATAATATCTCAAAAAATTACAGTTGGGAAATCAGTCCATCAGGAGTCCTCATTTTTTCTTCCAAAGTTAGTTACGATTAACAGATGTTGCATAACATTGCACAATGCCCAGATGTATTTGGTTTCCTCCATCCTATTCCTGGCATAAACTGTTTACTTCATTGTGTGAGAAAAAGCTGTTTTGCTATCAGGAGATGCCAGGAAAGACTACTAGAAATGTTTCCACCAGAGGGGGACTGGGTAAGTTGTCTTCTCACCTGCGTCAGTCTTTCTTCTCTGTTAATACCAGACCATGTACTCCTGGCAATTTAGGTCACTGCCCTTGTGATCAGCTACAGGGATATCTTCCAGGAGAAAGCTCGTCCTGCTGTTAGCGATCATCCTGGTCATGCTGACCTGGCCATGGTGCAGGGGAGCTGGGAGCTTCTGGATTGACTGGGACCTCACCCCTGCCCTGCTCCCTAAACTTGCTGAGCAAGGGCCCAAATATGGGGCCAGGATTGTGTCTCTTGCTGACAGGAGTTTTGTTTAATTTGACAGAGCTTATGGCTGTTTATGACTGGGAAAGGTGGGTCTGTCAGAGGTATGAGGTAAAATTCCTCCTTCCAGGCCCTCCCCTTTCTCTGCTGCCAAAAAGGATTAATTACGCTGCAGCGTCTCACCCTCCAAACCACAGTCCTGTATACTCTACTGAGAATGGCTCACAGCAGTGAAAAAAAAAAAAGAAAAAGAGCAGCAAATAGTGGTAACTAGACTCAGTCTTTGCACGGGCATCGCAGCATTTCCACCAACCCAACCATCCAGTTAAAGATAAAGGAATATGTGACAGCTCACAGATAGTTCCTGAAGTGAAGGCTGGGACATAAATCAGTGGGAGAAGAGGCTGGACAAAGAGCATAAATGCCAGACAGGAAAAATACAAGAAAATTTGATGTTCTGGAACATTTACTAAATTCTCTAAGGCTCAGTGCAGGTTTTCTTTGTCAGGTCAGGTAATTGTCTCCCACAGCACTCATCAAATTGCACTATAATAGCAATGCCTTCTGGGGAAAGCCTTGGTTACCTTTTTCTTGGGAAGGGGCATAAAAAGGCTCCAGCATCATGCTTAGATTCAAGGACAGCAACAAACACTGGTCTTGTGGAAACATTTTATTTTAATTCTATAATATGCTCTTACGTAAACACTGAAACACATTGAATCAATTTTTCAAACAAACTTGTAAAATCAGAAAACACACTAGCCCCTGATAGGCAGTAGCATTAATTGCCAGCAGCACAAAGAGGCATTTAAACAGTGAAGCATTTTGGCAAAAATACAAATGACTTATTTTCCTTCCATGCCCTTGAAAATAGCTTTTCTAAACTCTGAGCTTCCTATGATGGAGGGTTTACCATTAATCACCTTTATGACATCTCATATGTAGGCTGTGAATAAATCCATGGGCCCTAATCAACCACTTTCCTGAGGAAATTGGCCAAATCTCGACTCTTTGAGGAGGGAGGCGGGGGATGAATCACAACAACTTTGCTATTCAGACAAATCTCTTTTCAAGTGCCCTTAAAGCTTTTTTTCATATACAGCGAAGACAGCCACACAGGAAACAATAATAGTTTAATCTCTTGAAAAATTTCCTTCCTGCACTGCAGCAGCCTTTCAGACAGGTAGTCAAAGCACGCCAAAGAAAATTAGCAACAGCCGATGCCAAGAGCAGGCTGTTACGTTAGCCTTTTAGTTCTGTGCCTTTTCCTTCCACGTGAGTAGAGAACAAGAAACTACTCATCTCCCTGACTAGACACCCTCTAAGCTGCATTTTGCTGTGCATTAGGAACACTTATGGGCCTTGGGAACTGATAATGGAGAAGAGAAGGCACGTGGGGACAGATCCTGCAAGCGCTTGCTGCAGTCCCTCCACCGTGAACAGCCTCACTGACTCACATCCCGAGCCCACAAAGAAAACTGTGTTTGCAGCCTCCCACACATGTACATACTTACTAGTAAGTATTTGCAGGATTTCTAACAAGTTGTCCATTTCAGGATTTTTTCCTTCTGAGTTTTTCTCCCTCCTGACTTGAAATTCTCCTTTGCTTAATATGGAGCGAGGAGGAAGAAAAGAGCTTTCTTTTAACACAGAGCTGGGAATGAGTCAGGAAAAGGCATCACGTGGAGTTTTGTTTTGCTTTGGGATTTGTTTTGCTTAGGGTTTCTTGTGCACACGGCAAAATGAGGCTCCGTTCTCAATTTCTACTGCAGTGGTGTAGTGGGTTAGCATGGGCCCTAAGGCAGAAAAGGAAATGAGACATCACCTCCAGCCAAAAAACAGTGCTTGCCCCCATCTTTGTAGTCTGGTGCCTGCTATAATTACAGTGCTCGTGAACTTGATGATAGCATCTCTGTTTGAACCAGATTTCTATGTTTACACCTCTGCAGTGCTGTTTAGGGAGGTATTAAATAATATAGTTTGTAGAGGTTTCTTTCTCTACTTGGCACAGCCAGAGCACAAAATGACCAGAATAGGAGAAAGAACCTTGCAATGTATTTTAAAGATTACTTCATTGCAAATACCATAACATAAAAAGTAAATAGTTGACCGTTTTCAGAACAGAGCGTTCACTATATGCCAGCCTGTGTTACTCAAATTGTTTCTAGTCTTTCATAAACTCTGGACCTCGAAACAGGTTTGTTCAGAGTTCATATAAAAAGTGCAAAAAAAAACCCCACCCCACACCTGCTGGAGAATTTCCTAGAAATAATGGCAATATGGCAGCATGAGTGTTTGCTTACTTTATGGACAGTCACAAAAATAGGGCTAAATCTTGTTCCCTTAATACGTGGGAGTGTAAATGTGGAGAAGCTTTTAGAGCAGGAGGAATGACCTTTGGTGAAAGTCAAAGGCCAGGCCAAGTGGTGTGATGAAAGGAAATGCAACTGCCACATCTTTCTCCAATGACTTCATCTGGGGCAAGAGAAGAAACAGCCTTACTTCAGGCAGGGTAAAACTTGGCACGTTGTGTGAGAGAGCTTCATGTCATCGAGCTTAGTAAGACATAGACTCTTGGGTGCAACCGTGCTATGCATGCACAGCCTAAGTTGTGGCAGCCTGCAAATCCTGCTTTTGAAGGAACAGCCCCCTTCATTGCGTGATGCTGCTAGGAGGATGGTGGCACACAGTCACCATGGAGGTGTCCACCTATGTGAGAGTGCTAAGCTAATGGGTCCACCTGAAGCTCAGTGCTGACCAACTTGCCTTCTCCCCAGAGGCTGCGCTGAGTGAGTCATGTGTGGCTGATGCTGGACTCAAGTGGTGACTGAACAGCAGATGAGATACATTGAGAGTGCATAACTTCTGTTCCAGCTCCAAATCCTCTACCCCAGACACAGGCAGGTTGCCTCCATTATCTAAAAGATAAAGGTAAGAAAATGGTGAAATTTCTTTGGAATTGGCCACTACAGATCGACTGAATGAGTAGGAGGGCTTATAAAATACCCCTTCTGTATGATGGATTTTCCTATGGATTTTCTTATGGAAATGCTGACATCTATCATCGAGGCAGCACCCAGAAACTCAAATAAGGCTGAGGACAACCCAGAATACTCTGCAGCTGTAAGGTGTTAAAAGGCAGTTTCTAGTGTGAGGGTCTTGCAGGTTAAAAACAGCCGAGGTGCTGAGAGCCTTAGGAGAGAGAAAAGATCTATTTCAGCCAACTTCCTGGAGCAATCTGGGAAACTTCCAGAAACTGGCAGAAAGAGGAAGGCCAGCAGTTCGTGCAAGCTGGGAGTTTCAAGTACTTTCGGCCTGCTGTGTAGTTTCTGAGACTTTGGACAAAACAAAATCACCATCTGGAAGGTCTTTTTCCTTTTTAATCTGAATTGGTGAAAGAACAAGACTGTAGTTAGTGCACCACATATCCAGGGAGAGTCTGGATTGCAATGCATGGCAAACTGTGATATTTCAAGATTAGAGTGAAGAAAAGCAACTGCTGCTGTAAGGCAGAGGATAAGTATTGTACTGCTAGGAACTGTGCTTTGGTTTCTTCACCAAGCTACACACTGAGTACTGTTAATTGCATTTAGTGACAAAGGGTCTCCTTGTTTTTTGCTAGACTCAAGACTGAAGCCATGTCACTGATTGCACCCAGCAGTTCTATGTTGTATTTTCAAGCCACTGGAGAAAACTCTGCATTTTCCATCAGAAAAATAATGGGAAAAAGCTTTTGTTCTTTTCATCATTGGTACATTTTGCACAAAGCAGTACAGAGGTTTCACATATGTAAAACTGTGTGGCATACTTTTTGCATCTTTCAGTTGCATAATGGCAGCAAAGAAATGTCTACATGTACTTGTTATTTTTTTTTCCAGAAATATGTGTAGTTGGACTTCAGTTATTTTATGGAAATAGTATATGCTTATAGTGAAAAGCTTGACAAAGCTCAGAAGACGTGAGATATTTTCCATCAGAATTTTTGATGTTTTCTGTTGATAGAACACAGTGTTATAAAACTATACTTGTTTTTCCTCAACTGTATTTTCTTTCTTCCACAAAACATCAGCTCAATTTTGCAAAACAATAAGAAAAGAGTAAATAGCTATATTGGCCGTGTCATAAAGGAAAACCTTTCCAAAGATATTGCCATTTCTTCCCAGAGAGAAAATGTCCTGCTGAGTCGGGGCCGGATCCAATGCCCACAGAAGTCAGTGGAAGAACTCCCACTGATGACAGTAGATATTGGATCAAGGCCCATCTCATCCTCTGGTGTAAATGCTGAAAAAGGAATTGCCAAGTTCTAATGAATACAGTGAAAGCCTTGTGTTATATAAGTTAGTTGTAATAGTTTATTATAGCCATTAAGAAAAGCTGATTATTTTTATTAAAAGCATATTTTAGTTGGTTGCTTTTAAGCTGTTCCCAAAGTCTACACATATCGTTCCTCACTTTTTGTTTCCTTTAAATCTCTGTTTTATAAAGAAAACACAAACAAAAACATGATTTCCTGTTGGTTGTTGAAGAAAGACTGTGGATTTATTCTTTACATGCGAGAGTGTTTGGTTGCTAAACACATGCGACAGCACATGGCCTTATTCAAACATCCTATCAAATTGAAAGCAGATTCTAGCTCTGAGGTTCCAGATGAAGGGCACAGGGCTGGGACAGGCACTCACAATAAATTGTGTTGCATTAAAAGGACAGTGATCAAAGCAGTGCACCTCGTACAATGAACGAGTGGTGAATCTGTCTTACGTGAGCAGCAAGGAATAGTTGTAGAGAATTATTTGATCTTCACTAAGGTGAAAGTCACAACTGTGATGCAGATTGTTTCGGGAAAGTTGGTATATATGCTCAGTGCTGCAAGGCACTTGACAGACGGTATTAAAATAACATCCTAATGCCTCAGTAATTAGCGTATTTTCAGTGCACTTTTTAGGTGCCCAGATTTGTGCCACCCTGATGACATGCGAGGCACTTTCTGCAAATCCAGTGTGGGCAGCCCTAAATTTTAAACTGCTCTGTATCCCTGGATATGACAAAGGCAGTGTAAGTGCCCAGATAATAGGACTTTGAAACCAAGTGAATAGACCATACCTTTGCCCTCAGCATGTGATTGTCTTCTGACGAACAGTTAATACTTGCAAACTGTAGCTTGATTTCGCAGATATATTGTGGAACAGAAAACTTAAAAATAGATTTCACCTCTGCTGTTAACAAGTTTTGACCTTTGCTCACATTTGTTGGGGAAAGTAGCTCATAGTACCAATTAACATGAATTATTAACTCCTACATAAATAATTAATTTATTAGAAGGCTAAAGGCATCAGTCTTTGCCAGCTAACACTATTGAGAGAAAATGAAGAAAACAACACAACCCTAATTATAACAGCTTAATGAGGATGTCTGGAAGATCTGATGTGATTCAGTCACTCTAAATGCTTTTTATTTCCTCTTTGAAACCACATTGGGTGCAAAGAATCAGGCAGTTAACTACAGTTCCTGTAGTGCAAGGTTTCTTCCTACTTTTTGAAGAGAGGAAGCCCACTAAGGAGAGCTCAATTTAGATATTATTAAGGACTGAGTAAGGATGCCATTGCCTAAACAATATGAATGCTGTCTCTCTCAGTAATGAACTGTTCTGGTTGTGTCTGAATCACTAATGGCTTGAGCAGACTACTAAGAAAATTTCTGTCTCACAATGCAGAGATTTCTTGATAGTGCAAGATTCTTCCTCATAAACTGTGCTTGGATTTGGACTGTAAGTTGGTGGAATTGCTTGTGATCACTGTATGCTTTTAGATCAGAGCACAACAACAAAATCCGGGATAATGAATCAAGAAATGCAATGAAAAAATGTTGAACTTTTCTCCTGCAGAGAAGCTGAGACTTCCACATCATCCCTTCTCCAGCTGCCTCATGGCTCTTCTCATAAAGTGAACTTCTTTTTTTTTTTTTTTTTTTTTTTTTTTGTGGAGCAAGTCACATTTCTTTTCTCCTCTCTTGCTCCTGGAAGCAGGTTCTGCTTTGACATTTGGAAACATCCTTGAGATCTTATGCTGAAACTCGGGTTTTTCCAGGTCACACTTGTTCCTGTGCCAACATTGTTCGTTAACTTATGCAAGTTGTCTCCCCTCCCAAGGTTTACCCCCTATATATTTATGGGCAGCAACTGGAGTATTGCTCAACCTAAATGTTATAACATTATGAAGCACAACTCTCTATAATCTCTGTTTATTTCCCAGACTCTCTTCTTTGCCCATCTTCTTAATACTTCTTTGCTGATATTCCCATTTGAGTTCATCTTTTACCGTCACTTTCAGATCTGGTTTGAGAGCATCTCATATTTTCAGCTAGCTCTTCTGATGTAGGGTGGCAGCCGTGGAAAGCCGTGTACTACTGCACCCATCAGATACTGACATCTGTTTCTTCATAAATAGATGGCTGAATTAAGAAAAGGTTAGGCAAAGTTGCAACTTAAAGCGTCTGTATGAGCCTTTTTTTCTTTTTTTCACTTGTTTTGGAGAAAGGATGCTTCCACTTTAAAAACTGCTAAACTATGCAATAATATTTCACTTCCTTCTGGGCCTTGGTCCATGGACACATCACAAAAGTTTACTGAGCAGATAAGCAGCTTTGGAATGACTTAGAGAGACTGAGATGAACATTAAATTAATCAGGCAATACTCTTGGGGAAATTGCTACTAATTTCAAATTTTTTATCTCCCAGAAATCAATTATTATTATGTTTATTGATATTGTACTTGTCACTAGTTTATGGTGAGAGAAACAGTAAACTGTTTGCAAACTGTTCCTTAAGTATCAGAATTTAGTAACCAGCTACTTTTGAGTTCAAAAAATAAGAGTAAGAGAAAATATGAGATGATTACACATACGCACACGCGCGCATACACACACACACACGTATGTGTGTGTTATTTTATGCATGTAATACATTTGTTTCAATTGCAAAGTCTGAATTTACTGCTAACACAATGCCCAAATCTTCTAGCCTTTTCCATATGCTTAAGGAGTATGAGCAGGGGGAATATGATGTTCCTTTGGACTCAAAGCAAGCTTTGGTACTTTTTTTGCCATGAGCTTCCAGGTAATACAAGAATAGATAGGGTCTTTCTGCTGATGATTCAGTGCGTTGTGTCCACAACAAAGACAGCTGTGCAGCAGAGAGCTCTGGATGAGGTGAAGGCCAGGCTCTCCCTCTGGTGCTCCATGTGTGGGGCTTAGGCTAAGGAGGGCATATGACGGTGAACTCCCCTCCTAGTGTTCCCATGAACACTGCTTCCCATGAACACTACTCCTAGTGTTCCCATGAACATAGTGTTCCCATGAACACTACAATGGCAGAATGCAATGAGTGACTTGTAGGGTGAAGCCTGCTGCATGCAGAAATTTGGGCTAGCTGATCGCCAGGTTTATCATATGAACCTCTAACATTTTCTAGAAGAAATCTGTTGGACTTGTTGAGGCAAGCACTCTTTAAACTGTGTAAAAAGCATCAAGATTTGGCATTTTGAAATTAGGACTAATCTCATTTATGTTAGTAGAGTTCAGGACGAAGAAGAATTAGTGTTCTAATATTACTGTCATGACTTTCCATTAGATCAGACTTCCTACTTCGCAAACATTAAGTTCAACTTTAGAGTTTAAAAAGAAATTTGACTCTAATCATAAAATATAGAAAATATTTCTATGGTTACAGACCTATAACAACCATTACTATGACAGTCACTGAATATTCCTATAAATCTTGTTAATGAAATCCCAATATTGGAGTCCTCCAATCACAACACAAGAGCCAACTTAACCTTTCCCTGGGATACAAGTAACTAAAGCCTGCTGCAAGCAAAGACGAGCCTCTATTAGATTTAGAAATTTGGTCATTTGATTAAAATAGCATTCTTTGATTTTAACAATATTAAATAGGTGCCCCAGTGGCACTGGTGGGCATGTATTCTTGTTCATGTGTCTAATATTTAAATTAGCGCATGTCCAAAATGTGTGACTGTGATGTAAGAAATGAAGAAAAGGATTATGAGCTCGTTATGATAATGACACATCCTTCTGCTGAAATGGTTATATGGCTTCTGGGACCCAGCCTAGTAGCACTTGTCTGGTCTTTCTGCACTGCATGTTGTGGGCATTGGCATTAGCTTCTGGGGTATCAGCATCTTAACTTCATGGGAAGATTCAACATTCCTAAGGAGGCCAAGCTCTTTATCAGTTTGACAGGTCAGAAACAAATATGTGCTGACCAGGCATACCAAAATCAAGATAAAATCAGCCACCATCAAATAAAAAAAAAAATGTTGCTTTTCATTATTGTTTTTATGTTTTTCCTTCAGGCAAAGTGGATGTGATACATCCTGATGTGTTAAGGACAATTCCTTTCATCTAGTGCTTGAGGCACTTGCAAAGGTTTTGTGTTCATATTCTTATTATATCATGGTTTTCTCTTTAGTATCTGTGAACAAGAATACTGTGTATTTTAGATAAATTACATCCCAACAAACACACACACAAAAGACCAAAACCAAACTCAAATCCCGAAGAAATAAGGAAGACTCCCAAGGTCCTCGTTAAGTTCCTGCAACTGTTGCTTTGCAGTGATAACCCTAAAATATTCAATAGAATATTCCCATAAGGAATAATTGTCCTGAAAAATTTAGTAGAAAAAAAGTAAGAGAGGGCAAAATCAGTGGAAGCTGATAAAGCAGAATGCAGATCAATTACTATTAAAACCTGTTAAGGAAAGTATTTCTGCCCAGCTGTTTTTTCCCTGAGAGAGGCATGTGACTGAAGAACACTGTGAGCAAAAGCAGGTGATTTTGTTAAACTAAAACTGAATAGAATTAAATTGCAGAGAAGGGAAAGGTAGTCAGGCAAGAATATCTGCCTCTGAGTTCTCCAAACATTGACTTTTGGTATTTGGCTATATTGCAACTCTACAGGAAAAAAAAAAAAAAAAAAAAAAAAAGAGAAAAAAAAAAACCATATTTATAGTTTATGGTAGGTAGTAGATATCCCTTTGCTTCCTTTGCTGTGACCTAGGTTGCTAGCTATCCTAGAATATATGAGTAGAGAAACAACCATTAATGAGAATATGTAAGGAAATACCATCTAATCTATTCCTAGTGATCTGAAGGGGATGAAAAAAGTAATAGCTTGATCTATTTTGGCACTTTTCAGTAACAATGTTTGCAATGTGGTGCTAGGTAGGACCTTAAAGATATAAGCAATGAAGACTTTCACGTCAGTGCCAGAAATTGATAACATCTAAAAAAAATACGGCATAGTAGGAACATGCTAGGAGAAAAAATTGCTTTTTCAATATGTCTCTAGATCTCAGTCACAAAGCAGAAATGGCATTGAAGTTTTGGTAGGCCATTTATCATGGAAAGTTAGGAGGAAAAGCTGTTTTTTTTTTCTGTTTAATGTAACAACACTATTGATTAGTTAAAATGCTAAAATTAAAAACTGTTTGCTTTAGTCATCAGAATGTCCCAGGTAGTTGGCTCATAGGTGTCTCAGAGATCAGCAAAAATTCCTGGCAGAAAAATCTAATGTATTTATCTCCACCAAATTAAATTCTGAGCAGAGAATGAAGCATGGAAGAAGCCATGTGTGTAGGCAGAGTGGAATATTGTACTAGCCACACACAAGTGACAGTGAACATTTTCATGGACATTTCCTTACAACCAACTAACTTCAAGTAGAGATTTCTATTACAATCACTTTATGAAAATCTACGGTGGAATTTCTAGGAAAAAAAGTAATTAAGAACATGTAAATTCATGAGCGAGGGAAGAAGGCATTTAAATTAAGAAAGACCCAACAGTTGGCATAGTTGAAGGGAAGTTTCCTGCCATTTGTGGTAGGAAAGACTAATTTCCAAAACTTTGAAGAAACCTAAACTGAAAGATGATTTCTGACCTTTGTTTCCTGGCTTTGTGTCCTGCATATCTTAGGGACAACATTTTGAAGATGAACATCATAACAATCCTCTCAGGCCCCACAAAGTTCAAGCAAGGTTGAGTTCATGGTCAAGGTGATTCTTTCCTCCTGGCCGCCACCGCTGATTTTCAACGGTGGAAGGACTCATCTTGTGTGCCTCAGGCTGCTCTTCAGCACCAGCCTCCTGGTGGACAGTTCCCCACCAGCGGTGTTCATGCAGGGCCACCAAGACTGGCTGGGAGCCCAGCGTATCCAGCCTGCTCTGGGGACAAGGGGCTGATGGTGGAAACAGCTTTTCAAAGCACCCAGAACGACAAAGACAACAGTAGTGAAATGCTAAAGGGGCCCAGAGAGTTTAATTCCACCTGTGATCTGCCTCTGAGGAGGGGAGGTGTGGTGGGTGTGAGGAAAGAAATAAATTAGAGATCATAAGAAGTTGGACCAATGTTTGTGATTAAAAAATCAAGAGGGAGGATTTCAGTAAACAATGGAACAACTCTGGGTTGATACTGACTGGGTTACAAACATCTTAATGACAGCAGAGGATAAAGCTAGAGCAGAGTTGGAAAGAAGTAAGACTATGTTTAAAGGAAGTTCTTTTCTATATGTAGGAGAATGAAATTCTTTTTCAAAGTAAGATAGAAAACAGTAGATGGGTTATTCTGTATGTGCTATAATCTCAGATTAATAAACATGCTTAATATTGCAAACTGTGATTAATTATTTTTGTCAGCATGAGTCAGGGCAATGCCATTTTAATGACTGCTTCTAAAAGCTGAGGCCAAAGCAAGTCTTTGTCTCTATGCAAAAGTATCAAGTTCTGTCTGTGGGCAATGGTCTAAGAGTTGGCATATCTTATGGGAATGATTTGGGGACTGACAGTACAGATGAAGCATTTCTCTCCTTCTTCAGAGGAGGAATAATTATATATTTTATATATAATCTCAGGACAAGCACTTGTATCCTCATGGAGCAGGTAAACAAGGGAAATGAATGTGCCTTACCTAGAAAAATCACGCTCATTTTGCTACCTTGAGACCTTAAGTACTCATCACTGCAAGTTCAGTTCAAATCTCCTTGGAGAGCGGAGAACTACCTTCATAAAAGAATCCCCCAAACAAGCTAACAAATTCCCTAACTCACTGCATCCTGCTGGGATATGCCACTATGTGCAACACCCACCTCAGCTTTTCACCCACCTGAGCAATTCAGCCTGTGATTAGATGCACAGACAGCAGAGTGCCAGCTGCTTGTCGATACTGCAGTCATACACACTCTTTTCCTTTCTTGTTCTAAAATCTTTATTGAATTTTCATTCATCATTATGAGGGATTCCTACAGCACTGCAAAGGTGCCATTTGGATGGGAGCATATTCAGTCAAAGCAGCTTAAACTCTTAATTTATTGCTTATTAAACACATTAGCTCTGCTATCAGGGTCACTTGCTGAGCTAGTGCTGACTGACTCTCACAGAAGGCCAGTACAGGAGCTGAGACTGGAAAACCTGAAAATGTAAAAGGCTATGGGCCTCATCTCCTGAGCATGGATATGGAGGTACCTGGGGAGTGAGTGTAAAACAGCAGTAGTCATGCTGGTAGCTTTCAAAGCCTGTTCCACATCATGGGGTTACCTTTCCCACCTGCCAGACACACATGAAGGAGTCTACAGAGATATTCATTTAAAAATATGGAAGATACGAGATATAAATGGAAAGAAGTTCTTTCCATCTCAGTCTTGTCTGCCTATGGTTGCACCTGTTTCTTATGGATGTTCCTTAATAGAGAGGCCTGGAGGTGACTAAAGGCCATTTGTAAAAGTCAGCGCATGTTTATGGTGACCACAGGAGAGGGGCAAGCATTCTGAATACATTCAACACTTCTTTACCTTTGCATCTCCTCAGTCATGCTTAGGGTTGGATTGAGCTGGGTGTATGTGTCTGCTTTTTGTTACTTTCCTCTGTTTCTGATTTACAAAATGGAGCTACAGAGAATTAGTTTTAGAATGATTGCTATCAGACTGGTGTAGGGTGCTGATGGCAGTGAGCTGTCTTTATTTATTTCTGTTTTTCTTTTGGAAATACAAGTCATATCAGGAAGGGTTGTGAGAGGTTATTTTTTGTTTGTTGTTTTTATTTGAGAAATGACAGGAGTAGGCTGAGAGACGTGAAAATGAAAGTGTAGAAACATTGCAAAATAAATTATTTTATGTCTACTTTTGAAACCTAGAAGAACAGTGTTAGCAACATATGTATGATTTGTTTTTATATTGAGAGATGTCTTTATCCTGACAATTTCCCTTTACTTTCAAAAATCATTATTGAAATTAAAAAGACCTGCTTTGAAATAGTGTACAGTAATGCATTGCTTTTCATCATAAGTTTTAGCTCTATAGTAAGTTTATTTTGCACTACACAAACCTCTCTTTGACACATGAACATGGAAAAGGTTTTTAAGTTTATAGTGCCCTGTTTCCCAGCCAGAGGTTACTGCTGTCATGGGGTCATTTGCCTGAGTCAGAGAAACCACTACAGATACTTTATAAGATTTCTTCAAATAATTTCCTTCTAATGACCATTTGCAGTTTTCTTTTTCAAGACGTTGTGTTTGTTTCTCTCTTCCTTTCATAGAGAACTTTGCATCATTCTAGGGTCAGTAAATGGATATGGAACCTTGCTTCTTGGGATGTTTAAAAATCCTCCAGGTGACTGCTTTTCCAGCTCTGATGATTTCCTAATTCAGGCTTTGTGCAAATAAATAAATAAATAAATAAATAAATAATCCTCTTCTTCAATGTCATAAATTTTAATGTATTTTAACATACTGAGTTGTCACCAGGTTGATTTTCTAGGTCAAAGAGTTCAACCTCCTTTAGTCACAGTGCCCATACCTTTGTATTTCATTCAAAGAGCTCTTCTGTGCAGTTTTAAACACTAAGTTACAATCTTTCCCTCAGGTGTCCTTGCAGTGGTCCCTTGGCTGACCCTATGACAAGATTCTGCTTAGGGCTATAAAGATTCTTATTCATCCATTTTATGGTAAATCTGTTCTCTTTTACTATTTGTGGTGCCTGTGAAGGAATCTAGGAAAATGGATGTCAGCTTCCATGCACTATGTGCTGTGTCCATGGCTGCTATTTTTTTCAGAGATCTCCTTTATGCAGCTCAGCTAATCCTCATTTTCTCAATCAAAAAATTCTCCAGAGGAGAGATTGTCATCTGAGCTGAAATGGACTCTACCAGCGGCACTGGATTTGTCCACATTGCAGGGTACCGACACTCCAGCCCATTGAAATTGGAGCAGTTCAGTCACTGAAAGAATTGTACCTGCATTTCACTGCAGCCAGGCTGACATGTGGCTAACCTTGTAAAGACCTGGTAACTCAGGCAATTTTTCAAGACAAGTGGTTTGCTGGATAACATAGTCCATGTTGAATGTATTGTCCTTAGGCCCAGCTCAGCTTCAGTGTGGCTAGTCTTGGAGCCAGTGTCTGCAAAGTTTTCAGTCTACTGTGCACTGCCTATAGACCGACATAACTGGACTCCTATCCTTTAAAGCTAAATGGAAAGTCATTGAGGTCTTTTCTATACATTAGTCTAAACCGGCATGTCTCTACAGAGAGGCAGGCATGGACAGTTGAAGGCAGAAGGAGTCTTCATCTCTTTGCATGGTTTATACAAGGAACAGGGAGGGACATTAGAAGCCAAGTGCTGGGGGAGCAACAGGCCTGGGCTGGTTTTCATCTGCTTTTGCTCCATAAAAGCTTTGCAAATGATCATGTGGTGGAGAAGGAAGGAATTCATAAACATATTTGCAAACATTTTTTAATCTACCATTTCAAAAGGGTAGCCTTCCTTAATAATTTTCACTAACACAGATCCCATGTCTGCAGTAAAAATTTCATTGTGAGTCCACTAATAATCCCTGAAAATCTGGGATTTTGTTGAAAGTCTGTGATTTTGTTGAAAAAATGGCAAAACTCCAAGTGATGTTAAGGAATCTGGACTTTAATTTTTAATGAACAAGGCATGGAACAAAATGCATGATATAATTTTCCATCTGTCCAGCTATATCATTGTTAAGTAATGTTTTCATAATTTTTAACTAGTATGATACTCTGGAATTTAGACTACAAATAAGATTTCTGTGATATGGAGTCCAAACCCCACACATAACAGCACAGTATATCTTCATTAACAAGAAACATTTCTATTGATTTCATTTTGCAATGCTTCATATTACACATAAAAAATATGTATGGTTACCTAAATGAATTATTGCAATTCAATTTGGAATGATTGCATACAGTTATTGTATTATCTCTAGGATGCCTTAGTCTCTGGGTGTCAAAACTGTTTTTATTTAATGGAATAACATGGGAAAGTTAATCAGAGTAGGTTAACCTCTATGGAACTCAAGGTCACAAACACTCAGTCTTAGTTGTAAATGGGGAAGTTTCATTATTTATTTATCTATTTTGCTTGGAAAAATATTTGTAAGGAAGGAAAAGGCAATATCCGATTTCCTGTTGGACTCGATTTGAGTAGATGGCTTATTGGGCTTTCTAGTGGGGAACAGTGTTACTACACAAGGATCATGCAAGTCAATTACTATCAGACCAGGCAAAACTCTGTCACAGTCAAGCTTTTACCAGGAAATCTCTTCATAGTGGCATCTACTTCAGGTTTAATGCTGCCTCTATAGGAAATGTCACACTTGTTTTCAAAGAAGAGACCTGTGGTGTTATGCTAAGGGTGCAACATGCAATGCTACTGTTTCACTATAAGTTTAATTTTAATTCTTTATTCTGTTTATCTTTCTCTTTTATGATATGCCATCATTGCAAGATGTTTCCTTTTCATTATTAGTGTCCATGTCAATGTTAGAAGAGAGTAAAGCATATTAAGCACATTTCAAGTTACACATAGGAACAGAGGGTTGGTGGGATCTTTCTACATACACCATGATGATGAGCTACCGTGCAATCTACTGTAGAGGCTTGAACTAACCTCATCACAGACCAGCCCTCTAGGAGCTAGATGCTGAATCTAAGCCAGTCTTGTCTCCTTTTGCAATCATCAGAGAGCGAGTGAGAGGCTGTCCAGGGAGGTAATTTCACTCACCTTTCTCAGGAGGGATGAATTAACATTTTCTGCCCTCATAAAGCACAGGATTCTTCCCTACATGCTTTCTCGATGAAAGAGCTCTTACATGAGAGACTGGGTGTCACAGGAAGAGAAAAAAATGATGTCAAGGGCATTTTGAATGCTGCAGTTAAAGTTCACCTCTCTATTGATGACTGGCCTGCAGTGAGACAGTTAAGTCTCGCTTCTCACCTGAAACTGGACTGGGACTGTTGAATAATGTTGTGTTTTGGCCATAGTACCACTGTGCACGTGCAAGTGCTGTTCAGGTGGGTAAAAGAGAGAGAGAGAGAAATCAAAGGATCAACTGAAAGACAACCTACTTAGAAATCTTCAGGCTTTTCCCTAGCAACATCTTCTTGTCTTTTTGTACCATGTTGGCATGACAGGATGGGTGAAATGGACCATGCAAAAAAGTCACTCTTCACTCTCATGCATAACTGTTTGTTTCAGGTAGCTCCTTTCCTGCCTCCCTATGCAAGACTTTGCCACTCAGAACCTCAATGTGGTCCCAGAGGGTTAGATCAAAGGTTTGCCTAGCCTAGTGTTTGCTTACTGGCCTAGCTGGAGAGTGGCCAGTAGCAAATGCTTAGGTAAGGACACTGGAGAGAAGGATATCCTCTGGCATATCCTTCCACTTTCGGGGATCCTTGCTGGCTGCCAAATCTGCAGCTGTGGTACA
>JAVCKT010011533.1:0-11344 GCA_032273925.1 Rhynchotus rufescens
AAAAAAGAAAAAAGAAAAAAGAAAAAAGAAAAAAGAAAAAAGAAAAAAGAAAAAAGAAAAAAGAAAAAAGAAAAAAAAGAAAAAAAAGAAAAAAGAAAAAAGAAAAAAAGAAAAAAGAAAAAAAGGATAGCAAAACCAGACTGCTTTGAAAGTTTTCTGCTGGAAAAGAGCAAATGGTCTATATTTCACTGATTTTTTTGTGGAAAGGCTTTATGGTGCTGTTTTTGTTTTCAAGGAAAACAAAACTTTTCTTTCAAGGATGCATATCAGCAATTCCATCCAAAGTCTGTAGGAAGTGGAGATTAAAGCCTGAACTTAGATGAAAGTAAGTCTTGTTTAATTGCTCTTAACTTTGTTTTTAAAAATACCAAGTAAAGAAATAGGGAAATATCAAGACAGCATTTGTCACAGCTATAACACCACATTACACTGGAGATCTAAAAATTACAAAAAGATTTAAGTTAACCTCCACTAAAATTGCACTTTGTTTTTCTTTAAATTTATTAAAACTAAATGGAAAAAAAACCCCTTCTTTTTTCAACTATGTTTCCTTTTACAACCTGATTAATAATGGATAATTTAGAAGTAAATAAGGTAAACTGATTGCAGACAAATTCAATGATTTAGTGATAAGATTTCTGCAAAGTTTCCCTTCTTATGTGTAAGCAGGAGTTCAATCCAAGCACCTTCTAGACTATCACTGGGCAGGCATATCAGTTCCTCAACTGGCAGTAATGTACACATTAACCCACTGGTAACTATCGAATCACAAATGTATCACTCATGTTTGTGCAGTTGTTACATGAACAAATATAACATATCCATATGAGTAAATATATATTTGCAAGTAGATATATGCAGTTGTACTACACCTGTGAAAACCCAGGGAGTGACTTCTATGAAGCAGTAGAGCTTGTCTAATACATGTCAACATTATAGATAACGTCCCATTTTTGCTTGTAATTTGCAGAGGCTGAGGTGAAAACTTGCCTTTTTTAAATTAATTTGTAAATAGATTGAAGTGTGGGCTTTTTTTTTTCTCCCCTTTTAAACACAAAAATGCTCAAATCACTCTGCACAATCACATATAAAATATGGGCAGTGCTGTAACTGTGCTGTCAAATGTGACAGCCATTCTGTACTCAGCAATATTTCAAACACCATCGAAATGCAACCATACAAATGTCACCTCTGCCTACAGAACTGTATAAATGAAGCAATATTAATCAATTAAGGGACAGTGGAGTGCATGCAGAAGCAGCCAAGTCTCCCTAAGGATTACAATGGGGAGTTCTGGGTGGGCAATCAAGTTTGAACTGTAGACCTGCCAAGGCACACGGATTCTCTGTACAATAAAACGGATTTCCGGTCCCACACAGAGGGAAACTGGGAAACTTTTGCCTATACTGAGACAAGAGAAATTTTACTATTATGCTGGCTGCAAAGGACCATTTATCACATCATTTTGACCTCTGATGACAGGAATACATGATTAGGTTGGGGGTAGCTCACTTACATATTTCCATTCCAAATTTCTTAAGATCACATTTCACTTGCGTTAATATAACACAGAATGATGTTACTTCCTTGAGCTGCCTACTACAGTAACATCTTGTCCAAAACTTTCCAGTAGAAATGAAGACACCCCCTCCACCCCCTCCACACATAGACACATTAATGTGAATCTGAAAAGGATCACTGTATGCTACTGTAATTGTATGGCATTATAAATGGCATTGTATGTCATTTATATTGTATACATTAGATAAGAAGAGTAAAAATATGTTCTGGCACTGTAAACTGCATGTACTGGTAGTGTCATTTATATTGTATACATTAGATGAGAAGAGTAAAAATATGTCCTGGCACTGTAAACTGCATGTACTGGTAGTGCTCAAAAAATCGCCACTCCTCATCCCAAAATTACCTCTACATGAGGATTTTACTTTCACAGAGAAGTAGTATTACATACCCTTCAGAGGTAATACTGTTTAAAGGAGCCAGTACATACCAAATTCGTTTCTTTCCATTGTAGCCTTCAATTGTGCCATTAGTTGTGCTCTACTCAAGTATTTCAAACTTTCGCACTGATCCATGAGAATCATGATAAAAGGTTGCCATTTCACAAGTGTCATTCAAACTTTCTTTCCTTTTTGCCTTTAAAGGGGCTATATCTCAAAACATTCAACATTTTCTCAAAGCTGTTTCAATGTGTGAAGGTGCAGCATCTGTTTTCTCACAGCACAAAGCAACTCTATGGTTCAAAGGGCTTTGAATAAACTACTCAAATCCTGGGATTATTGGGAGCAGCAGAGACAACGCAGAAGCTACATGGAATATGTGACAGCAAGGAAGAAGGGCACTGGAAGATGCTGCCAGAGCCAGCATTTACTCTCAGCATTGACAGAGCAGTCAGCCACTCAGGGTAACAGATTTTCAAGGGCAACAAAAGAACCACAGGCCCATTATACACTCCTGCAGAGGAAAATGTTGCAGTTTGGGGATGTACAAGAGGGTTAAACAGTTGCTGTGGTACCCTCTCAGAGGCAGGTCTTGTTATAAACTACTGCCAGCACAAAGACTAGGAAAAAACATCCAGTTCCAGTGCTACCGTCTCCACTACTAGTACTCTCATCTTTGGAGCAGCAGAGTTGTTCTTCCTGCTTGGCTAGATAGCGTTACTTAGGCTGCTTTGGAAGTGTAGGAAAACAAGGCAGGTGGTAGCGAGAGTTAATAATGAAAGTAGAAAATATACATGATTGAACTTTTACACTGAAGTAAAAGTCACTTTCCTTGCTGTGCACCCTGAAGGAAAGGAGATAAACCAAGTCTGGCAAAATTCTCTTAAGTCACAACACTTGAGCACTTGCAGCAGTTTTCCCAGCCACCAGCCTCCCAAAGACTGCATTTTTTTCTGGCTGGCATTTGGGCAGAACACTCAGGCAGTAGGAGGTAGCAGACTGTCTAATTTGTTTGTACGGTTCAGAAGCAAGGGATGCCTGGCATAGAAAAGGCATGAGAGCTGAGGAAGGACTGCCGGGATCTTGGCCAGAAACCATGTCCTGAGATAGTAGGAAGGAAAGATTGCTAGAATAAACAGCAATTAGTTTTAACTTTTTTAACAACTAACAATTACTACAAATGATACTCTTTAAGGAATCACGTTTGTTACACTTACCAAAAATACAGAGACAACTGACTGGAGATAAGCAAACAGATTAGAATGATTTAAAGTAAGTACTGAAGTGTTTTGAATGCTGGAGATGCTTGTACTTCAAACAATACTTAAGAAATCAAATCCTAATTACACCAGTAAGCCATCAAAACCTTTTTTTTTTTTTTCCTTGTTTTTTTCTATGGTGGAGAGAGCAGTGGGAAAGAGAAGGAGGGAAATAAAAGTCTTTTTCAGAGCACTTCAGCCCACTGATGTCAGTACAATAACAACTCAATTAAATATAAACTTATTGATATGCTGTAGAAGAAAAAGTTTCCATATTCGTAAACCTCACATTAGTTGCTTTTAACTGATCCGTAATAATAAAGAAATTTAGTAGCTACCCAAGTAGTAACTGGTAACTACTACTATTGGAGATATTTTTTTAAAGGAATTAGAGAACTTGCTTAGATTGTGAGAGACCAAATGAACTGACAAGAATTATATACAAGTGATAAAAATCAAACTTATTCTCATGAGCATTTATCTCAGATAGGCACCAATTTAATTTGAAAGCTCTAAATTCAGCAACTGCTTCAAAGTAATACTGCAAAAAGACTCCATGCATCCATTTTCTCCATGTATGTGTTCTGCTCCAAAAGATTTGCTCTAACAACATCTACAGAAACATGCATTAAATTTTTTTTTAGAGACTATGGATACAAGATGACATAAATTCAATTGCAAGATTAACAGCATTAAAAAACAAAATAGTTAAAATAGTAACACAGCCCCACAATCCAGTTTTATTAACACCACTGCGGACTCTAAATACTAAATAGTGACTCACTGAGGGCCAGCTACATGCAAATATACTGTATCTATTGATTAAGAAAGTCCTGGAAACTCAATTAAGAGTAAACATTTCAAATTATACTGGATTTTTCTGATATAAAGGTGATGCTGAAGATTATTCATATGCTTGGATTCCAGAGACAGCACAAACTGTTAACATCCTATTATTTTAAACAATATTTATAAGCAGTATAAATAAAAAAAAAATAAAAAGTGACTGGATGGTCTACAAAATGAAAAAAAATATATACATTGTACTTTAGCACCACCCTGGCTCTATTTGCAGAAGACCTGACACACCACAGAACACAAAATCACAACTCTCATCAGCCTACACCCCCACAAATATATAAACTTTTTTTTTTTCCCCTCTCACAAATTGCATAGGACAACACATGCTTTACCTGCTTGCTCACAATTTACCACACACTGTATAGCACGTCACCTAAAAGAGGAAAAACCTGGTGAAAAACAAACAAAAATCCCCCCAGAAGTTCTCCCCTCAACCATGGCTGCTATCTGCTCTGCCAAGCAGAGCCTGAGGCAGATGCAGAGCTTTGAGAGCAACTGAGCATGTGTGGAGCCCGGGGAAAGTTCCAGAAGGTGAAGGGTGGGGTGGAGTAGGGTGAGGTGAGGCGAGGCCAGGGAAGGGGAAGGGGAAGAGGGGAAGGAAAGGAAGTGGAGGGAAGAGAAGTGATGAAAAGTAATGTGGTAATGTGGCATGGGTGGGTGATGATGATGAGTGGGCGGCATGACAAACAGGGCAGGGAAGCAGATGTGGCTGCAGCCCGCAGAGGTGACAGTGCTGGGAAGCCGCAGAGCGGCTGGAAAATGCAGAGGCCATGGCAGGAGGGCACAGGGAGAAGCATGCAGTGAGGGAAAAGGCCAAAATGTGGTGGGGCAGCAGGTGGAGAAGTGTGTTTTCCATCCTTTGCCCTATTATTTTCTTTATTTTATTTTATTTTTTATCACACTCAGCATTTCTATTTAAATTGCTAGTTGTTACAGTCTTTCAGTAAAACACAATTTTAACGGGGAGGGCACTAACAGACACTGCTGTAGTCCAACCTTGCTCAGTGCAGTGCAGCTCAAACATGGCTAGTTTTGATTAAATCCCAGTACTCAAGAGGTGATAGCGTACCTCGTAGCAAATACATCACATGAGTTGCAAACTGTGGCTGAAGGATGGCGAATGTTACAACAGATGTTTGTGAAAATGATAAAATCTCCCTTAAGTCAGGTCAAGTGAGACTGCAATATGGTTGGACGGAGAAAGTGGTTTTTTTTCCCTGAAAAAATAAAAGATCCCTAAAAGAAGCCTAAGAATAGTTTCAAATCAACAGAGATCTTAAATCATGGGGTTTGGATCATTTTTCAGAGAACTGTTAAAAAATCCAGTGCCTCATATCAAGTATTCTGGGAAACAATACTGTAGTGTATCACTTGCTGTGGGTTTCCAGTAGTTCTGAATTGCCAGATCTCCCTTTTTATTAACACTGTTAATTTGCCGTAATTTTGTGCTGCTTGCAACATAGCTAAAGTGGTTGGCTAAGTTTTTCCAGGACAGACTGCAGGAAAGGGACATTTTTGTTAGTAGGTTAAAGTTGTTTGACTTCCACAGACAGTTTCCTTCATCAGGAATCCCCTTCACATCTGCACAAAACTGCTTCAGTGGAGTAATTCTCAAGATGAGTCCATCTAAATATGCAACAGCAGCCCTCAGAGCACTTTCTAGGGTGATAAGTAAATATATGATTAGTGTTTAGTATAACTGCAGCTTGGGGACACGTGGAAGTATTCACTAGTCTTCAGAGGGAGGAACTCTTCAACTACCTCAGGCATAATTATAGAGTATTTGTTTATTACACTAGTAAATGGTTTTCTGTCAGCTGCTTATTTTTGCTCATTTAGCATAGTATTCCTGAGTAGCATGCATTTGGTTCTTCAGACCCATTTAGCTAAGTAAATCTGAGAACAACTCCAGTATCAGGTGTCAAAATCATTGAGATTATCACTAAACGCCTTGGTTTGCAACAGTAGACATAGAGTGTAAAAGAGGTTACATAAAGTAACATAGAATAACTTCTTGCTACTTTGAAAGCTTTTGCCTATGTCTGCATTGACATCTGCAGAACTGCACCACCAAAAAAGCAGTGGAAAAGTTGGGCAATTTTTATAATATGTGGTGAGCATATCTGAGCAATTGTCAAAACGGCTCAAACTTGTTTGGGTTTTGACATCAGAGCATTTGGACATCAGGCACTTGAGTTTATCCCATATACTCCTGGTGAATGCTGGTGAATGAAGTGCCACTTTTTTTTTTTTTTAATTGTCTTTACATTGAGTACTTTTCAAGTTTGCAATCCCTTTGAAGTACAAGAGAGTCTTAATTTGGTGTAGTTAAAAATATATAAACACAGGAGCAGTTCCCATTGCCAGATAACTTGAAATTGCCTCTAGGATCTGATATGCCTCAGATTCTGAACAAGCAAGCACTTTGTTGTTATTTTATTGATAAAGTAAGATAAATATATTCTATACAGTTCGGCAGTCAGGTTCTGGAACAACGGTGACGTTAACTCAGATGGAATTACAGATGTCATACCAGTATAACATCAGTGAAACAAAGCCTCTCCCTGATTTTTTTCATTTGCCTTGGACTACTTTCAGCACTTTGGTCAAAGGTTTTCTGTTCTGTATGGAGTTGTCAACACACCTGATAGCAGTACGGTTCTGGAACTGTACAGTACTGGCTGGAAAAGGCCAAAAGAACAGTATGCGTGTATGTACATATATAGATAGATATATACAGTAGGTTTTCAGAGGTGGAAAATAAGTCTTGTTATAAGTTTAATCTAGTTTGTTTGAAAAAAAAATCTTAGGCAGATAAAACAGTAGACATGTTTAGCACTGAATGACCTGATTTCTTAGAAAGGTATATCAGTATATCACACCTCCAATAGTAAATTCATTTGGCAAGCATTTTATTTGTAGTAGATTGTAGATATGTAACATAGGAATGTTTCTATTACTGTTCCCTCTCATTCTCATACTGAAAACAATGAGAAATTAGACATTTCAAATGAGTAAAATTCAAGTAGAACATGGTCCTGAAAGGAAAATTTGGAATTAAAGAAGTGTAGAATGCCTCATGCAGAGTCCCTGCTACTCTTGAAGTAATTACTTTAACATGGCATACGAGAGTAGTTCTACTCACAAATGTAATTATGTCCGAAGATTCAATTAAGTTCTGTGAAATACTTTGCTTTGTATCTGCCCTTTACCTTCGCATGAGATATCCATGATCCAACCCAAGGGGAATAAATCCTATTTTGAGGAATTAAAAATGTAACTACATGGCACAAAGCAGCAATTCAGTACTATATTGTGTTCATTTAAAAAAAAAATAAAAGAAAAATAGGGGAGAAAAAAGCCAAAATCAAGCCAATTTGGTATTTTGTCTTAGCTTTCCAAGTGAGTCCTTGTTTTTGATTATGTCTAATCTTCTTTAGGAACCTCAGAATATTAGAAGTGCACAGTCATTTTATTATGCGAAACTTTCATTATGCAAGACTATGTCCTTATTTCCTCATAGGAAAAAAAAAGAAAATATTTTACTATAATTGTAGCTATGTGGCTGACAATTGCATATAGACTGTATTTCATCACGCACAGAAACAAAGAGCTTTCAAAGAGCATGTTTAAAGGTGAAAAACGAGAAACATTTACTTTTTTTTTATGAGAAAAGCAGTGCTGACATTATGATATTCAGTATGAAAATAAACACAAAATATCTGCCAGTCTCTCTGGGCAGTAAAGTCTTAGCCCATCTAAAAGATCAATTCCCATAAAGAGATGTGATAGAGACTTAGCCAGCTAACTGTGCAAAGGCATAAAGCAACTGTAAATAATAAGGATGCAAGCTGCAGATATTCTGTAATTGCAGCATATATACTAGTCAGAGCTGGAGATATGTAAAAGTGTTGTAAGTCATTCATTCTTGTTGCAAGAGCTTACACTTTTACATGCCCAGGACTCGCCCAGCCAAGGAATACTTTGCATACTTTGTCCTCTAAACGATATTCATGGAAACTACTATCATTAAACTCTTCACAGTTTTTGCAGTACTTTTCAATTATTGTTATTGTTAGAATTGGAAAGAAGTTTCCAAACTTCAATACAAGAAATAACTCCTGTTTTTCAAATCTGTTCTAAAACCATTCAGAAGTGAAAGTGTTTTGACAAAGTTAATATCCTTTTTCTTCTTCCAAGTCAACCACAAAGCATGAAAAAGAATCAACATGTCATAAAAGGTAAATGACAGTGAACATTTTAAAGTATTTTTGTAGCATGTGTTATATTACTATCAATAGGAGGCTATCTGTTATAAAATGTACACTCATTAAAGGGCAATGTAAACATGTGATTGCCACTGACATCCTGGAGCCAGATCTTAATATTTGTGTAAATACAGGTTTTATTTTTCTTCCTTAGCAGTAGAGGTCAAAACTTGTACTTAATGACTTCCTGGTTCAAACACTGTATTTGTTTTTCATTCTATATCTGCTAATAAAATATGATTATCAGATTAATAGAATTGTGATGCAACAGGTGGCAAATAATTTTTTCATTTTTTTTCTAAATCCAGCTTGAACATTAATCAAAAACTAGAGTTTTATCTCACTGCAAGGGAAGCAACTATTAGGTTAGTAGTTGTAAGAACTTAGACTGCCTGTTTTTCTGTGAATTAGTTGACTGATTTCTAACTAAGCTAAAAACATTTCAGCCACATCTGCAATTACATATGTTTGTTTCAGATAAATTGTTCATATATCCATGTATGTCCTCCTCACCAATGCAACCTTGATATTTTTCTTTCCATTCTTTTGCTTTCTTTGCTGTATGAAGCCAAAATGTATGTTGTTCAATATAACTGCTGATTCAAGGTAATTCACAAGTTTCCCATAAAATGGAATACAAATTGCTTGTAAAAGCTTAAAAGCTGAAAAAACATCCACTTGCACTTTCCTAAATTTTGCTGTCAGAGTACGTTCCCCACACTAATACAGCAAGGAGGAAAAAAAAAAAAAAGTAGAATTACAAAAATAATTAAAATCAATATTTTCTTTATGTTGTGAAAGGAGTTCATCTGGTTTCAGTTTTGTTCAGCATAAAGACTAATCTGTTTTTAGATTGTGATATAAGATCATCATGAATAGTCAAGAAATATCAAAAAGGGGAATAGCTTTATTCTGAGTACTGAAGCAAATGAAATGATAGAACCAATTTTGTTCTCCAATGATTGGCTAATCATTAGAAGATAAATTTGAGTTTGAGATGCTGCAGAGATACTATTCATGTGACAGTGTTTGAGAGAAAAAGAATAAATGATACACAAGTGATATGAGATAAAAGAAAGGTATGAAACCAGGAGAACTTCCCTCCATGGTTTCTCTTCCACAGCATTATCAGTCAGTCTATTCTTTACTGTTAGCACTATAAGTAAATTGACCAGAACTCAGTGTTACAGAATAAAAGTCAATCCAGACTAACTCAGAGATCAGAATCCAAAGCAATTGAGTCTAGGATCAATGCCACAGAACTCAAAAGAAGAACAGACTGTGTGAAGGAAAGAAGAGTGGAGTTTGCCTTCTCTTTGTTTCTGTTTAGGGAAAGGACAGCATGTCATTTAAGAGCTTAAGGCCTATCTGTCATAGTAGGAGGCCTTAATTTAATTTTTTTTTTTTTTATTTCACACATTTTACTCCAAAAAGACTCTAAGTGTTTTGTCTAAGTTCCTGTCTTCAGGCCAGCAGATATGCTTGAGAGCACTGTGGGAGTGGCAGGCTCTTGCGCTGGCAGGATACAAAGAGTGAAAGACAGCAACCAAGGTCCCCACAGCCATGGTATCTGAGATATTCATCATGGTGAATGCCAAAGGCACAAAGCCAACACAGGGAGGTCTCAGGCCATTGTCTCAAGAAATTACAAATTGATGAAGCCCTTACCACATTAGAGGCATGTATATTTTAAAATGATTTTCTATTTCTTTGCTTAAGTATACAAGAAAGACAACTTTATAGTTATTTGAGCCATGGAAGTACTGCTGGCAACAGTGAAAGCAAGCTCTGTGTTGATTTTATACAGCCGTATACTTCCTATTTTATATTCAAATTTAGTCTATACACACTGTAATACAAGAAATCTTTCACAAACCTGTAACCTGTTACATATATGGTAAAAAAAAGTATAATTTACATTGATATCAAAGAGATATGAGAAGAAAGGGACACAGGAATTGAGGGAACATAATGAAAGTGGATCATAAAGCAGGTATTAGGGGGTTCTGAAGGCAATACGTAGGCTGAGCAAGAAGGATAGTAGCACAGTTGCTTATAAGTATTTGTGATTTTTTTTTCTCAGTCTAAAATTTCATCTTTATCAAATCTGGAATATTCTATGAGTATCTATCTATTTTAATGTCAGTTTCTTTGGAAAGTATGTTGGCAGGCAGGACAGCCAGATGGCTATCCTGTCTGCTTGCCTGGCTGCCTGCCAGCCACTCTGACAACTAAGCAAGACCCACCAATGTGTGCAATAAGCTTAGCCTATAGCAGTAACAGTATATGTGATCCTTTACTCCCTAACTAAATTGCATAGAAGAAAATAAGGAGAAACAACCAGACTAAATGAGAACTTTCTTGTGTTTAGCATAGTATTGCCACATATGTTGAACTTTTAGGTTATTTGGAGGTAATAGAGTGCCAGTGAAATTATCATGTGTAAGGTAAAACATGTAATACCCCATTGAATTCTGACTTGGCCAACTGGGCTAGTCATTGCATTTGTCTTTTCCTTCCTCTCATATGTTTATTGTACTGGATAGTCTGGTCTTTTCTCAGAGAATTTTATCTGAAGTTCTGAATATTTACCACTTACCTTTTTTTCTTCATTTTTTTCAATTAAACTGTTTCTTTGAGGACAGAGGGACAAAAAAAGCAGCTTATGGACATGAAATACACAGTATGCATTACAGTCTAAGAATATTTCCTTTTAATTCTTTTCCATTGTAGCAGAAAAGTTAAAATATTTCCCTTTCCTACAATAATACACCAAAACAGATTTTCTTTTTTTCAGTTGTACCTGTACAGAACAAAATGCTCTTTCATTCCTTCTTTAAAGCTTTTTTCAGTCTGGAGTTAAATTCTACTTATATTAATAATTAACAGATTTATGCATGGGAGATGTAGTCAGCATATATTCAGTTGACTCTATAGGACATTTGTGATTCTGCCTCATAAAACATAGGTAATAGTGATCAGTTAATATTTTGAG
>JAVCKT010011534.1:0-16406 GCA_032273925.1 Rhynchotus rufescens
TTTTCCTTTTTTCCTTTTTTCCTTTTTTCCTTTTTTCCTTTTTTCCTTTTTTCCTTTTTTCCTTTTTTTCTTTTTTCCTTTTTTTCTGCTGATTTTTGGTTTTTCGGTTAACTGAAGGCAAAATCTAGCTCTTTGTGCACATAATTTGCTGTCATAAACCTCACTATTTAAAGTATCTTCCACGGTGAGATCCTATTGCTGAAAACAAAGGAATTAAGTTTACAGTGAAAGACAAGACAAGTGATGGTGGCAAAGGTAACCAATGCAGGCATTAAAAGTGCAGAATGTATCAGAAGTTTCATTTAAGTAAATGATCCTGCTTAACTTTTTTTCTCTACTTCTATGCTGCTACTTTTATTTTTAGAATGTTTAATGACACTCTTTAAAATACTTAAGTGAAGTGAAAGAATTTTAAGCTTAAAAAAAATTGTGAAAAGTCTTCCCACACCACAGAAAACAAAATACTCAATAACATGTATGGACAATTATTAGCAGTTTGCAACTGATATGGACAGACAGCTTTTTATAACCTTTGAGCCTTTTATAACCTTTATAACTTTTTGTTTGTCTCAGGCAGAGCTGCTGCATTTTCCTTTTTATTTTATTTTTGAAATTGAGCAATATAAACGCTGGTCTACTGTCTTTCTGTGTCCATGTCTTTCTTCCTAAATTTTCAGGGACCGACATGTTAGAAAATGCTCAGATCTAGCACTGATCATGAATAAAAGGAGCCCTTAGAACAGTTCTAAATTGTGAATAACACAATTCTGAATAACCAAACACTTGCTACGCTTTCATTAAGTGACTCTTGTTCTCCTGTCCTCCTTCCCAGCTAAAAACTGGAACAAAAAGCTGGAACTAGAAGGCATATAAGATAATGGGAAGGCCTACGGACTATAAAGATGTAATTCTGTACTTTGATTTCTAGAAATGTTAAAAACAGAAGTGGTAAAGGAATGCTTACTTCACTACTAACATCGAGTTATGATAATGGATCTGGCAGCCCTAAGAAATGGAAGGCACCTTTTCAGTTATTTTCTATCACCCAGTGAGTCAGAATGGCATGCTTTTGGGGAGATGACTATTAATCTCATTCTGGATGAGACAGGAAATCAATTATCAAAATACAATGGCAGCTCTGTTCTGGAAATTCTTAAGCAGTTTCAATTTCTGAGAAAGCATCATTTTGTGAGAAGGATACTTCTGACTAGTTCTAGATTTCTGATATTTCATTTAATATGAGGTCAGAGAGTGCTGCCTTAGTTAAGAAGCTAATACATACTTCTACCATCTTCATTAGTCATAGAAGAAATACCTTTTAAGTTGTGGACAGAATGATATTATTTACATAAGTTATATTCATGATCTAAGTTCCATGACTGAGGGTTTTTTTTTTTTACAAGAACTCAATTAATATATAATTTTAAGCCACTGTAATATTTGTTGAAGCCAACTGCACATAAATTCATTTTGATTTTTTTTATCTTCTCAACTTCCTCCCCAAATTGGCTGTAGAGCAATCATAGTTTTAGATTCTTGGTTAAATCACAAAGAGAAAAAGTAGTATAATTTTATTTATGTAGAATGGAGTATTTCTCAGAGAACTGCACAGGACTGAGCAATAAAGTCTTGTTTGTCTGTAACTTGGTGATACTCACACGATCATGCAGGAAGCAATTTGTCTGTCATCGTGGACTGAGCAAGTTTTCATGATACCTAACTAGATTTCAAACCTCTTTAGTTTTTAATATCTGGACTTTTGTAATTTTGTAATTATTTACAAAAGTAGGATTTTGTTGCAAGATAATATGCATTAAGAATGTTAGGTGGTTAATCACAATTTAGGTTTTAAAAAGAATATGCCAGTAGTCTCTTGTGCGAATCATTTCTTCTTGTCATTTCAAGACCTAAAAAATGGCTAGGTCCCTGGAGCTGATACTCCCGACAGTTTTAATGCTTAAATATGTGTTAATTTCCATAGTTTTAACAGATTAAAAAAAAAAAAAAAAAGCCATCCCTTGAGTCCAGAGTTTTGTGGATAAACCTGTAGTGTATGTAGAGTCTGAGTAAGCATGTTTCATGAAACAGGCTTGTGTGGGAACTGAGAGTAGCCTGTCCCCTGTTGTGCTGTACAGCAGATTAAGAAAATATTCTGCTAATTTATCGGAGTTGGAAATACAAGGGAAGGAGTTTATGATGAGAAGCTTTCAAACATGGGCAAGCGAGCAGTCCTGCTACTGGTGCACCTGGACAAGCGAGCAGTCCTGCTGCTGGTGCACCTAGACTGCAAATGGCACTAACAGGTTGCAAATGTGCATTAATACTCTTTTCAACATTTGTCTCATGCATTAATTAAATGGGTAAGGTTTATTTGAATCGAGCAGGATTCTTGGCATCTTTGCTTGGAATTAAAACAAACAAACAAACAAACAAAAAAAAAACCCAAAACAAACAAAAAAGGCAGTGTACAGTACCTGAAAAATGTAGAATATGGATTCCTGTCAGCTGGAAGGAACTGTACCATTATCTGGTATCTTGAAACTTTTGTGATACTGCATTCTGAGCAGGATTTTAATGGTAAATAATATTTTTAAATAATAAAAGTAGTTTTTAGTAGTTTATTGTCTTTTTGTTTTGCCTCTTAACAACAAGACAAAGAGACTTAGATAACTCTTGTTATTTTTAATAATGGATATCATTGGGCATTTCCCATATCTGCATTGGTATTAAATCTTGTTGTGCTTCTTGAATATTTTCTGCTTGCTACCTGATTTGTTACTGAAAGTAAATCTGAGAAACATCTGCTTGTCAGTGGTAGAAGCTGAAAGTAAAGTTGTATAGTTTGGCTCAGAGTGAGGTATGGGCTATACCCATATCTTCATGGGCATGGTTACCTTCCATTTATTTCTTGCAGTCTTGTGCACAAATTTGTGAACAAGAAGTACCAAACAGATCTGAGTCCTTTAAATATGAACTCAGAAGGCAACAGAACAGTTAAGCCACACATGTTAGTTCTGCTGCCGCATGAGTAGGAGCTTAAGTTACTACCCTGAATCCTTACAACTCATAGGAAGCATTGTGGTGACTGATTCTGAATAGAGGCAACGTGCCTCCATGTGCGTGTCTGTTTGCTACTAATTCTGACATCAGGAAATTGGAACTTGATTTTTCTGGGAGCTATGAGAAATGATTTGTGTAATTAAACTAGAGCACACATCAAGGTGGTGGTTCTGTTGTGTCAGGCTTTCCTGACTGACAACAGAAAGTGAAAATCTACTCCTGGTAGTTTCCTGTATTATTTTTATTCTTATTACTTTGTTTTGTCTTACTAAAATAGCCCCAGTCTTTTATCTGTAGCGTGCTATGACAAGCAGCAAATGCGTAAGTGTGTTAGGAAATCTTCATGTCATGTCCTTTTTTCCGTCTTTGTTAAAGTTCAGCTGTAATGTAGCCTTCTGCAGCCTACTCCCTTGAGTAGTGCTGTGTTCTTAAATTACTTTTGTTTTTTAATGATAATTTCATTAGGTGGCAGTAGAGCTCCTGCCGTTTCAGAATTGCCATTGTGTTCCTGTTCCAGGCGTGTTATGATTCCAGAAAGTAAAAGTCATGCTTGTGTCCTTCTGTGAGTAGCAGTTCTGGCATATTTTGAAGAGAGGACAGTTGCTACTTTAACAAAAGTAGTTGCATGGCAGTGAATTTTCACAAGCAAACATTTGATTTTACAATATGATGTGGATTTTTTGTTTTTCCCTGATGCATGCTCTTCTCTGCTAGAAAATGATTATATTTCTGCCTAATAATGTCACACAAAATTTAAAAGTGTACTCATGATTCTTCCATGCATCTTGGGAAGAAATGCACTGGAATAATTAAAATAAAATGCTATAATTCTCAACAATTACTCCAAATTAGGTAACTAACTCAGTGAACATTATCTTCTAGATTCAGAGCAAAGAAACAACTAACTAATTTTGTGGGTAAGGGTCTGCAGAGTATAATTCTGGATGCTGGTAAAGTCTGGATATTTCAAAACTGTCCTGTCACTTCAAAGAAATCTAGATTCCCTACACTAGCTTGCCTGGTAGTATCCCAGAGTAACTTTCCAAGACAGGCTATTTGCTGGTAAATTGCAACAGGCGCCCAGCAGTTCTCTGGCTGTGGAACTGTGAACAATGCCAGGAGAGAAAGTTCATTAATGAGTTACAGTGCCCTCAAGTTAGTTTATTGTGAGTGACCTGGATCATGGTGCATGCTTTACAGTGCAGTGGTTCTCAATGTCTTATTTTGAGTGCCCACTTTGAAGTGTGTTGGGATATATGCAGTGAAAAGCCAATGGGAAACCAGCAGCTCATGTACATTATTGCTGAAAAGTAAATAGCAAACTTTCAGAGGTCACAGACTGTTTTATTCCTTTTATTATTTCTTTCTTTTCAGGATTATGGAATTTGGGCTGTTTCATTGGCTGACAGAGAAGCCAGTAAGAGGTCACATAGGGCACGTAACTGGCAGCTGTCACCCTTCTAAGGGAACAAGCTTGGGTTTGTATTTTTTTAGCTTGACCAAGAACACAGGGAGCAAATATGATGATGATGAGAGACTGATACTACTGTTCACAGACTTACTGTCCAATCCTTCTTTCCTTGGTCAGTGAATTCCTATCAAGGAAAGGTCCTTGATACTGTTTTCCATTTCCCATGCAGTCTATTTTCTCAGCCCCACCACGTGTTGGCATGAATTTTGACAGCATGCTGCTGCTTAATGTTTATTCAGACATTCATCTTTGGGGCACTGCAGAAAGGCTGCCTGCTGCTTATACTTTCCCACAGAGTTACGGAGACAAGAACTGCTATTTTCCATGTATAGGTGATGAAATGGGGAAGTTACCTATCCAAAAAGCATGTTGGCATACAGTTACAAGGAGAACTTTTTGCACAGAATTGCTTTGGAAAATGGTACCTCTATTCAAATAGTTAACCTTTTCCGTATGAAAGCAGTTTCTTTCTGAGCAGAGTCACTTGGAATCTACCTTTCCAGATCCTCCTACTAAATCCATCCCCAAATGGCTGACACGGGCTGATCATTTGCTGAGCTTAGTCTTTTCTACAGGTGTACTGCTTTTGGTGTTTGTTGTCTTCCCGAGTCGTCATTTGTATACATTTCACTTGGCTCATGCGTTCACCTGTTTTATATCTATTAGAATAAGGCACTTGCAACAAAGAGTGGGTAGCTGCTAGGCATGAGGCTAGGAGTACATCGTGTGAGAGGCATCTAATTGAGTTCTGAGAGGTTAGGTGCCAGGCTGAGAATAATATACTTCTTTTTAAATTTAGGTCTTAGAAAAAATGACTTAATACCAGAGGCTTTCAGTGGTTCCTCCTGTCAGCCCATCTGTGACAGTCTGTGGTAGTGCAAGGTAAAACAGGCTACCTTAAGCTTAAATATAAATTACTGCATTTTATTGGGCCTTTCCATCAGCCAGTTACTATGGTTCCACTAGTGCAATTTACCCTGTCTCCTGGGGGTTGTTCTTTGTCTGCTGATGTCAGCGTGAGGGAGAAATGGAAGAGCAGGATTGAGAAGCAATGCCCGTAAAGCTGCCTGTTGAGTAAACACTGTCACAGAGAGAAGATGGAGGCAGCTGCTGCAGCACGCACAGAAGAGCTGCAGTGAATCACTGAGTGCAGCAAATCACAGGGAACCACTGTGTGTACAGAGCAGACACAAGGTTGCTTTCACTTAGCTACAGCGCTTGAGCGGCCGCGTGTTTCAGTTCAACAGAATTTAAAGCCTCAGCTTTTGCTTCCACCTGCCCCGTGGGTGCAGTGAATTTGCACCTTCCAGTGCAGTGAATTTGCAGAGAGAAGCGAGGGTGCTTTGCAGGGAGAGATGAGTTGGTGAGTCAGTGGATTGTGTGAATGTGAGAACAGTTCCTGTAAGTGGCTCTGCTCTGGAGCCAGGAAGTCTGGGGAGGAGCTGCAGAAACTCCCCTTCTGATTTGTGGAGACGGATGGAACTGATTGCTCAAGCACCTTCAGCCTAGAATGTTCCTTAGGCTGGATTTAAAATACTGTGTTTTCTCCAGAAATTAGTAGGGAATTGAGTCTCAGTGTGGTGAAAAACAGGCCAGATAGAGCCCTATCTTTTGATTCATTATATTCCTCTGACAGACTAATTCTGAAAAATACACATTTTTGTTTTTATCTGAAACATTTTGCTCCTTAAAACTGAATAGCTTGTCCATTTTCTATCAGAACTAACTATATTTCAGTGGAAGGCATCTAGTCATTTTAAAATACAGGAATTATTTCTATCACGAAGTGTGCTTTTCTTACAAACTTCTTTTTCTTCTTGAAGAAAGCCATCTTAATATTTTTAAGTGTAAGAATAGACTGCCTGTATACAAAAGGAGGAATTCTGGATGTTTGGATGGAAGATGGTACTTAAATGGATTATATTAAAAATCTTTCCAAAATGTGTGTGTGTGTATATATGAATTTTGTAGCAAAAAAAAAAGTTCAGGAACTGATCAAAACCTTTTGTTTAATTTGTTGATTCACCAACTATTGAGACACAATAAGGAAGAGAGTCATTGCAGCTGTGTGCAAATAGCTTTGGAAGTATACTTCTTTAACTATATGTAACCGATTGTTTTGTACAGTTAGGAAGTCATTTCAGTGTTGAAATGGTACAGTAATTGTCCAACACTCATTTTATGATGGCTTCGGCTATTTTCATGGGTTCAGTTTCAGCAATTTCTTTGATCCATTTATGATATACAGAGCTCCAGCTTCGTTAAGTATAAGATATTGGAGGGTGTGCTGGTCTTCCCTGGCGTCTATTCTTGGAGACGAAGGGTACTCAGGAGCAGTTAAGTACACTGGTCATTGATGCAGTGCTATGCATCTGCTCCTGAGTACTGCAGGAATGCTGTGAGACTACATCTCTGGCGAAACAGATCAGGTATTTTCAATGTTCAGATTGGTTGTGCTCTGTCATCATTACTGAGGTAGAGAATAAAACATCTCTGAGGTAGAGAATAAAACATCTGAGTTCTAACTACTTTAGGAAAGGAAGCTCACAGTCTGTGAAAGTGATAGTTGCTGATGTTAAACATGGTGATCGAGATACTGGATTGTAAAGTCAGGATGCAGAATTCCTCAGTGTGTGAGCAGAAAATTGAGTCTTTATGAGGTGCTGTCTTGCAAATAATTTGTGTCTCATCATTGGTTGCAAGCATATTTTAGGTGATAGATGCCACCCATCCCAAATTAAGTAAGTGTCTTTTTCTATTAATCATGGAGTGAATATAAAAGTTAATCAAACTATGATTGTTTTATTTGTGTTGTGGAAAAAAATACAAGAAATATCAGATGAATGTCTTTTCATTGTTACAGAAAATATGCTTTTCTATACTGTACGTTAACCTAAAAGCAGTATATCATTATATTGTAATAATTAATTGTATTGCAGATGGCATTTTCAAGAAAGTCATCTAGCCTTTATAAATAAAACCTTGGGTGTCAGAGTGGTAAATATGATACTATTGTCTTTTTTAAAATAACAGAACAGTTTTTAAAATGAAAAAAATCCCAAGCATGGGATTGAGAAAGATGCAAAGGATGGCTTTATACGTGAAGATTTCATAACTGATAATCTTCTACTGATAGTATTTTCAAAACTGATAATATGATAATTCTGTGTAAATTCTCTCTATTCATTTTATTACCATTCACAATTACAAAATTTCTGATCTACCATTGCACTGTCATTCAGTATTTTCAGTTATTTTATCCCACTCTCCTAGTTAGATTGATCAGTATGATCCTCATTTTTTTTGTCCTTGTCCGTTGGAACCTTTGTCTCAGATGCCATTTTATGCAAATAAATAAATAAATAGATGTGCATAATGGCAAAATCCCTGATTATGTGTTTGTTGTTGTTTTCTCACATTTCCTGAAGAGAAGTAACGGTGCCATCTACCGGCAGAGGGGAAAACCTCTTCTGAAAATAGGTATTTTCCTAATAAAGCCTGTCTGTGGTTACTTTTTTTTTTTTTTTTTCCCCTTCCCCTCCTCTACATGTTTAATTCATTGATCTTGATCATAAATGCCACACTACGGCCATTATTTCTGTGTGCAATCCATGAGTCATGAGGAATTGGATCAGTAAAGCATGTTCGCACCCTCTTTTTCTGCCAAATAGCCTCTGGCCTGTTATAATAAAGGAGCTTAACAAGATATTAGTAATAATTATGGTTCCACTTAATGATTTAATTAATCAAGGAAGCCAGTATTAGTACAAGTTTTCCTACTGGAAGTGCACTAATAGAACAAATTTACGTTGTTGCCACTCCTGTGCTTCATCTAGGAAGTCTTTTTCATCCCTACTTGAATGGTAAACAGATTTCCTCACTGTCTTACCTCCATTCTGAGAGCTTGGCCGAGGAGCTATTGTTTCAGCCAAAGACAACAGTTCCATCAGACCCTGCTGCTCTTTCATTTATTGCTTAGTTTATTAATGAATGTTGTAACATACTGTCCAGAAGGTTACAAGTATGCTACTGATTTGCAAGGAAAGGGAGGTTAGAATGAGATACTAGTTCAGTGGCATATATCATGTTCTTTCTTGTTTTTGAGATGCATGGTATTCAGATATGCCTCAACAGTGGCATTGCCTTGAAAGACACAAAACAAAGCAAAATGACTTTAGTTTTTCTTTTCTTACTTTAGTCTGAAAGAGCAGTTCCATCCCTTTCCCAGTTTCAGGGAATTTTTCTCTTGAAATTGACAGTGGTTCACAGTGATGATGGATTATGAATCCTGTTTCTTAGGTCACTGAAAAATGACTCTAGGTTTGACATAGTTATTCGTCTTACACTTGCATCCTTTTTATAATCCAATTTTCCTGGTTGATTCAATTATTAACTATTATCTCAATAAAACTCCTGGGGCTGCAGAACAAAATTGAACATCTGTGAATGCACTGCAGTACTGAGTCATCTGAGGACATCTGAAATAATGATTATAGTGATAAGTTGTGGATGATGAGCTGAAATTGGAAAACATTGAAAGGAAAATATGTTCGAGAACTAAATTTAAAAGAAGACAAATCTAGATTTGGCTTCCTAAGCTGCTTTTTCTGATGTAAAACATTTTTATTTTTGGAACTCATTTAGCTTCTGTGCTTGTGGTCTTTTGAATGTAAAGTAAATGATATTTTGCTTCCTTTTCTCAGAAAACTGCTGATTCTGGGGAGACAGATGGAGAATGTTTCCTGTTTTCACTTTGCTGAGTTTTATGGTTTCTATGTAGGTAGGTCACAGAACAGCTGTGATCTCAGGCCCCGGCCTTTGAAGGGCATTGGGATGCTTTTCCATAAGTAACCACAGAGGGGCACTTAGGAGTTCACAACCTTAGACCATTGTCTCTGAAAAAGAACATTTCTAATTCTGTTCAGTTTCGCCTGCTAGATGAAAAACATTGCTTTAGTTGGATGTGAACTGTTACAGATTTCTACCCTGGGTGAAGAAAGGCTCTATCTCATTCTAAGAATTGTGGATTTTGTTGTTGTTGGATATTGAATGCTGAAGACCAGATGAAGCTGTCCTTTTTCATAAGGAAATAACTATATTTGTATGGCAGGATTTTCTTACGTGATGATGAATCTAGAAGACATACCTAGAGAAAGAAAATTGTGATTGCTTGGAGTTCGACAGCTGAAAATCTAAGTTATTGTAAGCTCTGCCTAAGTTCAAGGGAGGAGGCAGAGTCATATCACCTCCTTCTTACCAGCAGTGAAGTATTTGGATGAGCATATGGTGGCAAGAAAGTATTTGCCACATCTCCTACAGAAGAGAGGATTAGAAGGGCTGTATATTTGAAAGTGTTATGTCTTGACTTGTCTGCCCCTGCAGAAGTAGTGAGAAAGTACTCATTAAAAAGTAATGGCAAACCTGCTGTAAATTTCAGATAAATGAGGTTAAGCTAATAGCAAGAAGGCACATAGACTGACATCTTAGAGAATAAAATATAATTAATCACCAAAGTATCTTAAGTAAAATATATTTAAATGCACAATATATGTATTATTAATATATATGTTCCTAAAAATAGGAATATAAATTATATTGTTTTTCCACATTTTTCAGTTCAGTCAATATTCACTTCAGTTTGATGTTTGTAACAAAATAGAGTGCTACAGTATATGTGGCATTTTAACCTAGAGTCATAATCAAAAAAACTCAATGGCCTGCTGCGTTTTGCATATAAATGGGACGTGTTATCACTTTGTTTCCATGTATGAAAGCTGTGTATTTTATGTTACAGCAAGAGATTAATTTCCTTAGGGAAGGGAATGAATAGAGCCCTATAATCATACAGTTGTAAAAATGACATAGTTTGCAAACCGGAACTCCCTTTCCTTGCACCAGGAACTTGCTATAAACCAATCACGAATGTGAAGATGGGTGCAAACTCCACAGGCAGGCAATCTCATAATCATTATTTTTATCAGTTTTTGTGGCAAGCAGCTGTTGCTAATTCCTTCACTCCTCCCAGAACATTTACTGTTTGTTCCCTTAAGAAACTAGGCAGAGACTCCATAATGACTTTGCTCCACTAGTAGTTTATCTTGGGCTAGAAAGCTACTTTAATAGGAGCATTGTTCTTCATCCTATTGCAAAAAGAGGTTTCATCTTCAGCATTTGATTATTATTGTAGCATTTCAAGAATTTAAACCTACTTCTTCATAAGCATTTGGTACTTTTTAGACAGTTTGCTTTTTTGTATGAAAATGATCCATTTTTATTTTTTTTAGAAAGACTACCTACTTTTGATTAGCCTATATCATTAAGTTTATCTTTCTGTTTTTTTCCATTGTTCCAAAATGACTGCACTGAAACACTAGATAAAGTATTTTTAAATAAAAAATATTTCAGTGCTAAAGACATAAAATAAACTGATGTATCGGGGGATTATACCTCCTTATATTTCTCCATCCTGTCTTACTGTAAGTCTTCTGATGGCAGAGTAACCACAGGCAGTAATGAAAATACATTTCAGACTCTGTTCAGTCCTTAGTACTCCACTGAAACATAAGAATAATTTTACTCCTGCATTTGATTATAGTATCAGTCAAACAAATGCTAGTCTGTGGAGAGCTAGAAAGAAAATAACACAATTATATGCAGCTTCTGAACTATGAGCATTCAGTAGTGACTTATTCTCAGTGTCATTATCCATGTATAATTTGAATTTTTGACATAGATATAAAAAGACTTTAAATCCTACTAACATTTACTGCTAACAGTTTACGTACACACAAACTGACAACTGTGTTGCTTGTTTCAGATTCTGTGCTTTCTGCTTATATGCAGTCATCCTAGCGACTCATTTTTTAACTTATCTTCCCGTCATGCTTGCTTTTCATGTTTAATCACTAGAAAAGTTGCTGCAATTGCTAGGTTTCAATTTAAGCTGGACCTAGATAAAATTAAAAGTGCAGAACGTTAATATTCTTTTTTGGTGTCTTATGTAAAAAGAAAAGCCTAAGCTGTACTGAAATTCTGTCTTTTCTTCCCTTCAAACTCTGCTTACTGCTAAGTAAGCAACAACTGTGAACTTGTTGCTTTAAAAATATGAACAGTGTAATATGCTGTGGGGGGTGGGAAATGTATCACATTTGAAGGGTCTAGTCCATCTGTATCTCATATACACACAGAAGTACAGATATACTGACTGCAAGTCTTTAAAAAAATATTGCCACCCTGTGTCAGTTCAGTCTTCAGTGTTAAATTTCCGTTTCTTTCTGCTGCAGAATATTAGATTTGTCCATACATTGCTGATGTATGGAAAACCGAGTCCACCTGTATTACAGGTTTACTGGTGTATTACAGGTGTAATCGGTGCATGTTAGTTTTGCTAGGGGCAAAAATTGTAGGTTTATTATGCACTCAGGATGGCCATACATGTAAGAAGAATGCAACAATTGAATATCAGCATGATTGATTCATGAATAAAGAAAAATTAATAGAAGTACCTTTATGTAGATATAGGTAGATTTTAAAGGAAATATAACAATCGATTGTACTTGCTCAAAACCTGAAGATGCCAGATGCCAAGAAGTAGGATACAAATTATTTCTGGAGCTCAGAGGAGGAGATGAGGAGGAGGAAGAGGACATCAGGATACAAGGAGGAGATGATACAGTGGAAGCTAATGGAAATGCCTTGACTTGAGTCATTTATAGCTAGACTCAACAAAATAAAAATACACTCCAGGAAGCAAGCATGTCTGCAAATAACAGAGGTAATAAAAAGATATGCTCTGTCTGCATTCAGATAAATTAGACTATCTTTTAAGAGCACTTGTCTGTATTCTTGACAAGTAAAAGCAATGTGTCCATTATTGATCAAATACAATTTTATCTTGACTCATTTTAATGTGACTTTTATTTGCTTTTTGCAATAGTTTGGAATAACATTAGCAATGCAAGAAGGAACTAGCATTACTGTTTATAAAACTGCTGTGTATATAAGCAGCTAAGTTCTTAAGAAGGATACATTTTAAAGGAGGAGATAAATAGAGGTGAAAAGGTAATTCTTGTCAAAGAAATGAACCTGTGAAAGAAGTTGGCTAATTATCCATTAATTATGTAGAGTTTCACTGTGAATCAGATTTGAAAAGACAGCAACAAGTTGTTAAGCCCCCAATTTTAGAAGGTTAGTTAGTGATCTCATAAATCTGTTAATTCAGATTCAGAGGCAAGTAGTGCCTCTGATTTCGGAAGTTCAGTCTTGGCAGAAAGTGCTGAATACTAGTGTCCCGTGGTCAATCTCTTCCTGCGTAAAGCATTTTGCTGATAGTGCCCATTTCTCGGGACTCCTGTAGAATGTTATTTTTAAACCTAGTATTATGTGCTTGACTTCTGTTCTTAATGTCTTTGGATCCTGCATGTTGTGGAGTAGACTAGTTGCAAGTAATTTAACTGTTTTACTTGAGCTGAGATTTTGGCCACCCACCTTCACAGCTGAGGAGATTGTGTTTGCTTCTTGGACTGAAGAGAGTGGTAAAAGCATTGATCCAAGCCAATTTATATTTTCAGCACCATGGTCAGAGCACAAGACAGGGAGTTCATAATGGCCACAGGCATTCACTAATAAAATAAAAAGTAATTTTTATCCTGGTTGTGTTCATGGTTGTACTCTTAGTGGATTAAGGCAGCATAAGCACAGCTAAATTCGGCGGGTAGAAAACTATTGGATTCTCCCTTGCACCTTGGTAGTCAACCAGTAATAATATGCTTGTTTCTCCTGTAAGTCAAAGCAGCTAGAAAGTGAGGTGAATTGCCGTGTTGATCATGACCTCCTAATGAGAATTGAAAGTTGTGGTTCCCAAAGGGAACTATACTCATGTTGTCTTCACTGTTTTGTCTAATCTCTTTCTCTGTTCTGTAAGCCAGTGAATTCAAATCAAGGAGACCACACTCCATGCGTTAAAAAAGCAGTGCTAGAGTGTGAGAATATTGAAGATGAATCTAGAGTTGTAATTATCTCTAAGAAGTGAATAAAGGGTATATGAAGGATGTGATTAGTTCTTTTCTCATTATTGTTCACACCAAATGTGAAACCCAGATATTTCAAGCATAAAAAATGGTATTCCTAACTCAGCCAAAAGAATTAACTGTGTAATCCAGCACTAATGGAAATGTAGTCCATCTTAAATTTCTTTAGGAAAACAACACCTTTAAAAACTGATACTATGGCTTCAGAATTGACTACTAGTGGACCTCTCCATTATTTAGTTCTCAAAATCATTACCTTTTGATAGTATAGTTCACTCTCAATAGGACCTAACAATATAGTATATACATTTATTAATGGAAAATAAATAGTGTAGAACACAACCGTATCTATTCATCCTAGGAGATTCATTAGAATCTGTCCAAGGACCTTATAAATGGTTAAAAGATAATCATGAGAACCTTGCAGAGATTGGGCACTTTGGTAATGCATCTCACTCTTACCCCAGTGTTTTTTTCTGTACCTTTCCTGATTTTGAAACACACTTCTTGAGATGGATTGAGCAAAATGGCATATAGATTTTTAAGATGCGGCCCCACATTGAATTCATACATAAAACATAAAGTATTGCTTTCTGTTTTGGTCTCCATGCCTTTGTTAACATTATACGTGCATCAGTCAAAATTCAAATTACTTAGTTGGCATTTTTCTGATACTTGTCAAATTAACTTCAAGATCTCTTTCCTGAGAGGTGCTAATTAACATCATGCCCATTGCTTTGTTTAAGATAGAGAATGGACATTATGGCAGTTTTTTGGTTGCATGTGTTGCTTTATATTGATAGACATGGAATTGCAGCTGTCATTTTATTCCTTGTCAGTATTGCTTGCTAACTGTGCAGTTCTCTGACAGTTACTTTTGGTTATGTTGGATAATTATGGATCCTAACATGGTCTGTAAGATCACAGTTCATTGTTCTTGGTCACTATTTTAGCCAGTCTTTGTCCAACTCCTTTGAAACTTTCTTGTAAGTATTTTCTGAAGAAACAGGAATTAATGCTAAACTAGTGTCCTAAAAGGTGTTTCATACAGCTGGGAAAATTGGATTCACCAGTGTAAGCATGTTGGTCTGTTCCTCGTTCTCTCATTCCTACTACTGTTTGATAAGGACCTTCTAAAATGAGAATCTGATCATCTGTATCATGTTGTAATTTAAATGTGATTTTGATAGAAAGATAGAAGAACAAAGAAGATTAATGATCAGAGTTACTGTGTCTTTACAAAGAGACATTCACGATTTAGGTAAGAATGACTACTTGACTCAAAACTATTACTTTTTATGTAGTTGAACAAACTAAATCCCATGGGGAAGAGCCATAAACCTGCAACAGGATGAGGCTTCTGCGAAGACTTCCTGAAGTAGGTGTGTAGAGTGTTACACTGGGATGTGACTAGACCTGTAGATGCTCTAGATATATTTTATTTTGTACGGTGTCAATGCAATTTATGTTTCAGAGAAGTTATGCAAACCGAACAGTGCCAGAGTTGGGGAGGTATAGAAAGGTCATGCTGTGTCTCCCGAAAATGTGACTAGCACTACTCAAACTCATTCAAAATGTTTTCACTAGATTCTTTCTGGAGCACGGAGAAAGGCTTCTGGGAAGCATAGTTCAGTGCTGTATGGTTGAGAGTATTTTACAGTGCTGGCTGCTAGGGGGTTTTACATTTGTTTGAGTTATTTTAATACTGCTTGTTACTGTCACTGTTCTTTGTTCTACTTTTAGAGCATACTTGTTCATGTATCAAGCAGTTCCAGATAAGAAGTAGCTCTCATGAAATGTATCTGATTATTATGGGAGGTAATAGAAAATTAAAATAACAATATATAACAGGTAACAGTGAAAGATAGATTAAAAACTTCAATTCACTGCATTTTTTTCTACTCTATTGGCAATATTTAGGCAATCACTTTTCTAGAATCTGTTTTGGATTAAATGTAAATATTTATGGATTGTATAGAAAGTTAGAGACTTTTTTCTGTATTGTGACCTCTGTTTTGTTCTCTTCTAGATAGTCAGATAGGAAAGCTGTTTTCCTCCAGCTTGTATGTGATGCGTGTATATCTAACATTCTTGCACTGAGTGACTCAGTAGTATAAGCTAATCTTCTGTTCATATCAGATTCCTTTCAAAGTTTCTAAATTTACTTTGTGAAATGGGCGTTACCAGCTCATATGGGAGTTTCTCAGGATTCACACGAAGAGGATACACCTTTGTAATCAATTAGAAAGCATGTTATAAAAGTAAATGCAGTAACTTAAACGTCACTCACTACCAAGTTCATTCAGGTGCAGTTTGCTTTACTGGCTTATTTTAATTTGATTTATGTAACAGGAATGAAGATAATGTACAGAGTTATGTAAATACTATTCAGCTTTGTAAAACGGAATTTATAATTGCACACATGCTTTATGTGGATTTCATTTATGCAGATACATTACATAGGGAGACCAAGTAGATGGGCTCTGGTCTCCCTATACACCTGGATATAGGTATATAGGCATAGATGTCTGATATATAGAAACAAAGGTAAATACCCAGTGCTGTTTGACTTGTTCATCAGTGACTTGGACGAAGGGACAGAGTGCACCCTGAGCAAGTTTGTGGAGGATACCAAACTGGATGGAGTGGATTACGCTCCAGAGGGCTGTGCTGCCATTCAGAGGGACCTACACAGGTTAGAGAGTTGGGCAGAGAGGAACTTCATGCAGTTCAACAAGGACAAATGCAGGGTCCTGCACCTGTGGAGGAGTAACTGCAGACACCAGTACAGATTAGGGGTCGACTGCTGGAGAGCAGCTCCACAGAGAGGGATTTGGGAGTCCTGG
>JAVCKT010011535.1:0-21280 GCA_032273925.1 Rhynchotus rufescens
AACATTCTTTCTCAGCTCTCCATTGGCATGAATTGCTATTTCCCTGCTTGTATCGTGTAGCCCAAGCTCAACGATGGTGCGTGACACTTGCTTGTCTCTGTTTACCCCACAAAACGCTAAGTATTTTGGAAGGAAATAAATTTTAGGGCTTTGCTATTTCATCTCAAATAGCTCTGCTGACAGCAGAAAGGGTGGCAGGCACCCACATTTGAGAAAACCAGTGAAGAACCAAAGTGGTGCCAATCTAGAGAGCACATTCAGTGATGACGAACTGAGACCCAAGGAGCTTTCATCACTAAGGTCCTCGAATTGCACGGTGGCCCCACTGAACTTCTGCCCCCCAAAGTTGGCAGCCTGTTGCTTAAGGCTGAACTCTACACCAATTTCACAAATGTTCCCTTGTCACTGCAATGACAGCAGTGACAGCAGGTCTCCAAAGCGGTTTCACTGCCCTCGGTCTGTGACCTCCAACAACCAGCACTGCTTCCAGACCGGGAGCCTTCCATAAGTTCATCCCAAATCACATCTTTTCCTCTTGCTTCTTCAGATTTTAAAGAAGCATGAAGCAAGTTTAAGCTGTAGAGCATTTTCCACAGAATTGTATCCAAGGTTGCTTTGCAGAATTCGTACAGTCCAATGAGCAAGACACAGCACTGGATAATTTACTGAAAACAGCAGAAAGGTACACGGCCATATCACGCCATTGATTTTAAAAATGAACTCCCAATTGGAGTCAATAATGAAATATGCCTAAAAATCAATGGCATGCTGCTGCGTAGTGATTAAATCACTAAGATGAAGCGAATCCATTAAAACTTTGATACTTAAACACTCCCTAGCCACTAAAAATCACTGTTTCTGAAATTCATCTTAACTATGTGTCACAAAAATGCATCTGACTCAATCTGTGGCACCATGAATTAATATTTCAACTCCCTCTCAAATAAAGAAGACTTAAGCAAATTATTCCCCCAAACTGCAGCCTCTGAAAGCAGAGCAGAAGTTGCCTCCAAGAGCCTCAAGGCCACTCTTTACACATACAAACAAAACTCCTGTTGCGATGCTAAATGCAAGGACAGCAAATGTCTACAACGACGGCTCGGGACGGGGCTGTTGGCTGGATAAAATTAAACGCAGCTCTCGCTGTCTAATCATCCGGTTTTGATTTCATGCTAACGAAAATTCAAAGCGATCTTCCATGCTCCCCTAGGAGGCTGTTAGTACAAATCGCTGGCGTTATATTGAAACAACATACAGGAAAAAAGAAATCTTGTCGTTGCAGCTGAGATAAAACCAGGTCCCGGCGACACGGTCTGCAGGAGGGCGGCCCCAACAGACACTGAACATGAGCCAAAACTGGGGATGAAGTGATCAGTTCTCGTTGAACATCCCCGTGCTTTAAAGGGAAATATATGGTTTCGGGCTCTCCAGCTGCCAGGGACGTAAGTCAGATCAGATGGACTACTGCTTTGGTCCAGATGGCAATCTCTGTGTTTCTACGCTGGCTTCGGGAACTTCACTGAAAACAGTGCACTGTTTTCCCCCTGGTAAAAATTTGGGTAAAAAGCACAGCTCAAGAGCATGTTTATCACTGCTGGTCACCACTATTATTTGCTTTTTCCAGGTGCAGCCAGTTTCAGAAAGAGCCACATTTGACCATCTAGGGTTTCGCCTTCAAAAGTGAAATACCACCATCCAAGTCCCCAGTGAGAAATGCAGAGAAATTGGTAACTTCCTCGGGGGTCCTTTACAGATAATGCTCCTTTACACAAAAGTAGTGTTTTGTTACCCAGTTGCAGGGTCTAAGGTCTAAGATGGGTCTTAGTTCCACCAGGAAGGAAGATCCCTCAGGAAAAGCCCTCAGTGCTTTTAATTCCAATGCAACAGATGGGAGTTTCTCTGTAGACATCACGTTGCTGATACGGAACTGGGCCACTGAAAGTCACCACCAGCACCACAGCACAAGAGGCCACGTGGCTGCACTGTCTTCTCCACGTGCTGTCTAAAAAGACAGAGCCTCCGTCCTGCAGCACATCCTGATTTTCAAGGGCACCTTGTGCAGGGAGCTGCTATTAACATACCTGTTCAGCACTCACATCTCTTAACCTAAATAATTTGTGAGGCCTCCTGCTTTTAAGGAGGTACCTTGGAAACTCCACTTGCTTGGGGCTGGCAACGATACTCCACATTTTACTGCAACGTTTCCAAAGATCAGGTACAGATCAGCAGATTAGATACACACATGTGGAGTGGAGCTCGGTGGCTGAGGTATTTTTCCTCTGGTCTTTGCAAGGGTTTCTTGGATTTCTATTTGGGACGCATCAGCTGACCTAGAAAACATCCAGTTAGGCAGTTTTTTGTTGGCATTAACCAAAAGATGGAGTAAATTATGGAACTAATAAAATTGCCGAGATTTGTACTTTTCAAAACTAGTTGCTGCATTCCTGATTTATTAGCTAGAACTTCAAAGGTCTGTCATAAAGATAAATAAAAGAGCATGGATGGGATCATAAATACCCATATTCGACAGTGCTAAAATACACTGTTTACAGTGAACCGGGTGAGAGCAGCATTTTAGGTCATATTTTATATCTAGCAGAGCGAAACATAAGAATGGATAGAACTGATAACTGCTGGAAAGAGCACAAAGCTATTTTCCCAAAGATGGAAAACCTTTAGATGTAGCTGACCGATGTCCAACCTTAAAATGTAGGAGCAGTTGATGTGTTAGCATTCCTGAACACTGCCAGCCCAGGACAAAAACTAATTTCTCAACAAAAACTGATCGCCTTCTGAGAGAGGGAAGAAATTAAGATATATTTGCCATAAACAAGAAAAAAGAACATAAAAATGCTAAAAATCACACATCCAATTATTATGAAAAGTTATGGATCAGAAATATATATGTATGTATATATGTATACATACATATATATATATACACATAATCTCAAACTCTGTATTTGCTGAGATGGGGCCTTTCTGTTGTGTCTTGGCCACACACACCGACCCCTTTTTAACCTTGAAGACCCAACTTGCCATTTTTCACTTTGTTAAGCTGCCCTTTAGCTGTCACTAGAGTCACACTGATGTATAAGGCAGGAAATAGAAGGGCATTTTGGTTTTTTTTTTTTTTAATATTAAATTATCAAGTGCACAGAACTCGTTCCCTCTTGAATGCCACAGTTGCTGAACGGCTGTTGTTTTGCACCTTACTAAAACCACCATTTACAATGTTGGATTGTGCACAGCACACTCGTCAACTGATTTTGCAGTTACCAAACCTGAATTTATCGTTTATTTGCCTGGGAACAGTGATTTTTGAGCTCTTCCCTATTCATACTTCTCCTCTAAAAATGATTACGATCTCTTATTTATATCCAGCTTTGCAAACCTTGTGTTTTCTTTAATAGCTAAAACAGAACACCCAGGATAAACGAATACTGAATTTTCAAGCTATTGATTGAAAGTGAAACTTTTCTAATAAATTAAAACAATAATAAAAATTGAGAAATACATATGTTGTTTAACAGAGAGGGCTCGCCACTGCTGGGGAAGTCACTAACTCCCATCCTGCAGCATCGCTCCGGAGCGGAGCTGCCTCCCAGTCGCCTCCTCCTCGGATATTTGGAGAGGGAATCTGCCCTCCTGGCTCCTGCGGCTGTCCTAGCAGCTCATGGCAACATCAGCTTTGAGGATTCACATGGAGAACTGGGATCTGCTTCCGTGCACTTACTATGCTCACGGAGGGCACAACAAAGCCCTGAGAGAAGCTTTTTGCAACTGTGCCAATACTAAGAACTATGATAAAAATAACACCAGATTCCTTCTAGTTATCTCAGACTTGCCTTTCTTCCTCTCCCACTCCTAAATACTTTTAAAATGTCGTCATTGAAGAAAATGGCCAATTTAGTGGCTCCAAATCCTGAAATTCTCTGTCCAAACTTCCTAACAACGCCACTGCATTTCAGAAAAAAAAGTTATTCAGATTCTGTGCCCATTTCCCCATTGACCTCTGGCAACTCTGAACGGAAAACAGAACAAAACAAAAACCACAAACAGCAATGAGCAGGAAAAAAGCAGGTTTCCCTGATCCAGCAGACCGTTGGATCACCTTCAAAATCACTTCAAAAAGATGAACACTCAGCAATATCACAATTTTCTCTCACAATTTTCTACAATTACCTAAATATGGTCTGGCTAAAGTGGTGGAGTCAAATGCTTCTAAACTTTGCACGCTAAGACTAAATCTATCCCTTGAAAAGAATTCAGTTTTCATAACTGAACTTAATCCCTGGCTATAATTAATCAGCCTGAAGATATTTTCTCAGTGACCTTATATCCTAGCTGCAATATTCTCAATTAAAGTTTGAATTAAACAATCTGAAACATCCCTTTGTAAGATTTTTTCTTACAGAAGTGCAAACTTCAACAACCACGTCTTTCCTACACTAAAATTAATGTTCTCCAGAAACAGAACAACAATTTCACTTAACTTATGATACCACTGTAATAAACACAGACTATATACCAGTCTGTGGTGGTCTGCGATGCAAAAGCAATGCATTACTTACAGCTTGACAGCTTACAGAGCACTGCTGGTATTTTAGAAAAAGCAGAAAAGAGATGGAACTAAACAACTAGGTATATTCCACTTTGAAAGCTTGTAATTTCATGTTCAATTAAACTAAAGAATGGTAAATTTCAACAGTTTTTCTCCTTTTTTTTCCCTTTGTTTTTGAGAAATAACTTTTGAGTTATGGTTCTGTGGAAAACTTCACTGTAAAAAAGAGATTTGTTAAGCATGTGGAAAAAGAATGGAAAAAAAGCAGTCGGTGACAATCTAGTGTCAGAGACCAGAACAAACTATACTCAATTTGCAACTCCCATCCAAACAATGCTTATAAAGTCCTATTCCTTTATTTCTTGATATATTCTGCTATCTTCTGTCACTTAAAATTGATATGATTCCCCTCAAAAAGCCAGAAACAGAAGGAATAGCAGAAAAAAATATCTGACAAATGCGGAGAAGGGCCACACAGCTCTTTCTCCTGCAGCTTTCTGCTCCAGTAATGAAGTGGGATGACACCACGATGCTTTCCACCTGTCAACATTGCTGAGCAATGCATTACCTTTTAATGGCTAAGTGTCTCTGTCCTTAAAGAAAGGATTATTCTGATATACATTTCAGATTTTTTTTTTTTTTTGAAACTGAGCCATTTTGCTGCCTCTCAACCTTACAAACTGTATCATTAGGTATTTTCAAAGCCACGGGATTTAGGCAATTTAGGAGTCAGAGCTCTAGATGATGCATGTTTGTGGGGAATTGCATGCCGTGCTATTCTCTTGTCAGCAAGCAATACCCATAAAAGCTCTATTTCATGACACCTCAAACATATTCCTTGCAGTAGGCTGGAAGATTGAAGTCTTCCTAAATATCTGACTCTCCACACAAGTGATTTTATGCCTCGAAGTTAAACGCAGTGAAAATATGATCCAAAGAAGTTATCAACAACTCCAAATGTCTTCCGTGTTGTGCTCGCTTGACTTCAGATCAACTAAATCTGTATGACATTTCATATAGGTTTTTCTTTTTGTTTTGTTTTTGTTACTTCCCCAGATGACAACCCTAGCGCGGTCTCTGACAATACCAAGCAATCAAGTTGTCTACGCAAATTAGTACCTCCTAATTGACAGCAGCTGAGCTTAACTTCTAACCAGACAACCAAACTGTCTATGCAAATGTCTTTGGGGATTGATTAATGGAGTTAAACAATAGTTTGAGGCTGGGGGCTTTGTTCGCCTTCCCCCATGAGTTTTCAGGATACTCTCCAGGTAAGCAATGAAGTCTCACTTTGGTTCCAAACTCTCTGGCCACCAACCTCATGAATTTTACAACTTTTTAATTTAAACAGTTTTGAGTTCTGACTTCACTCCCTATGACAAAGGGCAGCCATACGATAGCAGCTCTGGAAGTCAATTTGTACACCACGCTAATGCACTAATACACCTCGAGAATCACTCATTTTACAGCCACGTTGACTATCCCGTCCATGTTCACGAGGTATATCCTTTTTTCTCAAAACACTGGAAGAGAAGAGACTACTATCCTGTGCTTACACAGCCCACAGGTTGCCTGGTTTGAGCACACGCTGCTCCTGAATCTTTCACTGCAGTTAGCGATGCATCGCTCGGGGACAACGCGAGTCACCAACTCACTCCGGAAAGAACCGTCGAGTCTGTAAATAAACAGCTCCCTTTGCTACGAACGTTTGCTCTCTGACATTAAAAACCTGGAATCACGGAAAATTCACATCAGCTGTTTGGTCCCTGGAAGAGAAAAATGTATTATGTAACACTGGCAAATGGGCCATGGGTATGGGGAGAAACATCTGTTCCTTCAGCAACTTGGGGTTTGTTTTTCTTTCAACATGGTAATGCGAAGCACCAAAGAGAAAGGACATCTGGCACAGAATACTTTATTGGGTAGGCTAGAATTTTCCTAGCTCGTCAATGTACTTAAGCTGCAGATAGAGAAAAAAGGATAAGTATATTCTAGAATAAAAATACTATGTAGAAAACAAACTTTAAAAAAAAAGTCCATTGAGAAAGAAGAATGTCCTTCTCGTTTCTAAAAATAAACAACTTTAGAAATCAAAATATTCCTAATTAATTTATGTAACTAGAGCAGGCAAACGTCAAGTGACAGCTGGCACCTGAAAGCTGTAGGAAATGCCACTACTATCACTCTTAAGTATTGTTCCTGACCAGATGGTTATTTATGGGCCTTTTGACCTCAATTTCTTTTAAAGCAGGAATAGTGGAGTTGAAATGCCTACAAGATAAGGGTAATTATTTTTAAAGAATAGCAATATAAAAGCAAAGCATTATTTTTTTTTTCCAGCCTGACATTAACTTCAATGCAAACCAAAAACAAATTGTCTGGCAGGAAATGAGACTATTTCAGCTGCCGAGTCCAAGTTTTACTTCACATTTTTTTAATTTCCCTAGGTAGAATACGTCAGCTACAGAAATCATCACCAAATTTTGTTGGAAATTGCCCCAGAGAATACTCAGGCTATATAGAGAAGTAAAAGATTTACCTTGGTATCACTTTGAAGCTATATGGGAGTACTATGCTTTCAAGGAGACCTTCATTCAAGGTATCACCTCCGTGCATTAGATATTCATATGATTGCAAGGTGTAAATAATTATGTTTTCCCACTTACAAAGAGGCAGCCCAGCGCCCTAGAGCTTTCTAAACCCACTTTTCTTTTTTTAAGAGAAGTTCAAAACCTCATGTATTTCTTAAAAAAAAAAAAAGACAGTTCAAAGCTGATTGCATTAGAACGTGAAGATCAACTGTGTGTAGATTCAGCTTCCTTTTTCTTTTAGGGTAGGAAACAATAAAAAGGTGTAATTGCCACCACACAGTCACAAATACCATCACCTGTGCAGCTACAGTGCCACTGAAACTGTGCAGGTTTCCAGTAGAAGTAATTGTAGGACATTTCATCCTTTCTCCTGGAGAATTTCAGACGTTGCCCAGTCCCCTACAGCCTGTCCCACAGCCTTCCCAGCTCCAGCTTTATTTCCTTATTCTACAAGTCTGGCACAGATTCTGGTTCACTTCCAGCTCCCTGCAGACACGGCTTCGGCTGATCATGTTCTGAGAAAGCTGATACTCATTTATCCTGGGACAAGCATCTTTTCAAGGGAGCCTCCAGGTCCCTGGCAAGAGCTGCCCTGCTGCAACCAGACCCATGACTGCAATGAATGTGCATCCCCTACACCAGCCTTTCATTCTGCTTTATGGTGGCCCCATTCCCTGTGTTGTCAGTGACAGAAAACACTCCATCTGACAAGCCGTGAAGACGACACGGATGCAAGGAAAATAATGCACTGGGTACTTCATAAACAGGCATCCCTCAAGGTTTTGTCAGGACCGAACAACCCTACTGAAAGCCGACATCAAATAAAATAAAATAAGTGGAGGACATGGAGTCGCAGAGAGGTATGGAGAAAACGGGGGCAACTTACTGGTGTGACAAGCAATGAAACCAACGTCCCGATCAGGATGGATGGCTGTGAAAGAGGCACAGCAACAGAAGAAACGCCCCGTGTAAGACCACAAATTCTTGCTCCGCTATAAAGCTGCCATAGCTAACTTTATCATGTTTACATGGGCTGTTGGCTCGAGCTTAAAGGAAACGCTCGCTCTCCTATATATAGTTGGCAAGAAAAAAAGGGGGTTTCTCCAAAGCTGCTGGGAGCATATGTTTTTCTGAAGACATGGAATGAAAGTACCGATTTGTGCCATTAGAATATACATTACTCTGCAGTGTGCCTATATGGCTCAATCAGATTTCTTCATTTAAAAATATAATGCAATGTAATTTTACTGAACTTTTTAGAAGTGAAATACAACCCATGAATAACCCCTTTCAAATCTCTGCCATGAGAGCAAGTTCTCTAAATGTTATTCTGAAGCACCAGATAATGACTCCCAGCATCTAAACCCCAAACCACTTGTGAAAATTCAGCCTTTCAGAGTGCTCTAACTCTATTACTTCCAGCTGCTCGCCTCTGCCCAAATGCACTGAATCTCACACACAAAGCCAGTAAATCAAAAGGGGAAAGTGGAGGAAAACGAGAGGAGCAGAACTCTGAAAAACACACACCGAAAAATAATTTGATGCTATTAAGATCTACTGAATTCTGCATATTTTCAAAAACACGACAAGCACTGCAGTTCCCAGACAGTTCTTTGCAAAGAAGAAAAGCCATTTCAGTCCTAAATGCACCTTGTATTTCAAAGGAGCTTTTCCTCTAAAACCTGCATATTACCACAGTAAAGCCTGACTCTAAAAGGAATCTCACAGTAAAATGTATCCCGGTGCATGACTTTTAAATATTTGCATATATACAGCAAGCAGCATCAGACAGCTGAAATAGTTTTGTTAGAAGGTAATATGCTTTAAAGAGGAAGCTAAAATACATATAGAGAGAATTCAAGTAACCTGTACATTCCTGATCAGACAAAAAGGTGTAATTAAAAATTAGTATGCCAGCCTTCAATAACTTTGAAGAAACAAAGTTTAGCAAACGGATACAATTTCAGATGCTTTTTGTGTTGAAGTATCAAGGAACACACTTGCAACTGCTTACGATTCTACCAAGAAACTTAACAAAAGTTAAGTTGAAATACTTGGGTATTCTGATTTTTATTTTATTTTCTAACCATCTGGGTTATGTGCAGAAGTAGGACATTATGTTTCCAGTATTTCTCATATGCATTGGCAAAGTTTATTTTCAAGCAATATATCTCATAGGTAAATGCACACATAAACGATTTTACTAGAACAGGGCTCTTCACACTTATCTCTAGAAGACTTGCTCCTCATCACTCGAGCTGCAGGACCCTTGTCCTGCTCAGCAGTGACAGTGATGCTCACGCTTCCTTTTGGCCTGACCACGAGGGAACCATCACGCCAGCACCTCCGTAAAACATGGGCATTTGTTCTGCCCTTCCCGTCCATAAATTAACACTGTCCTCTCTGCCGTGCTTTTGAAAGGTTCAGTACTGGTGGAAAGCACCAGTGCATCGGGGGCATCTTCACAGGTCTCTTTTCAAAAATCTTAACTGTTCCTTTTAACAGCCCGATGTATTAGACATTTTGACCTTATAGATCAGCTTCAGGTGGGAGGCACTGTCTAGATTAATCTGGTAGATGGCTTAATTATACTTATATATCAGCAGAGCTGGCAAAATGTTCTGTAGTACAGCTAAGCACAGGAATAAAACCCCAATTTCATTGAAACCAAAGAGTTTATTGTAAAATTGAATGGGAGTAAAATTTCCATTCACGAATAGGAAAGTGAACTGAACTTGAACCTTGAACTGAAACAAATTAAAAATGAAAAGAAATATACTATTAGGTTTCAGATGAAAACCAGTTGAGAGTAAAACTGAAAGAAAATCCTTAAGAAAGATCCTGCTTGAAGATACACTTAAAAACTATGCAAGACCTATTTTTCTAGCTCCTTTTCTCTTGCATACCATGTGTATATGAACATTCACCCATGCACATGTTGAGCCCACTTTGAACTAGGATCATTTCATAAGGAAATTGGTGGTGATGAGCTGAGACCTTCCAAACACCCAGCCTTGCTCTTAACTGCTCCAGAACTTCCCATTACTAATGTGCCTGGATAAAGATGCCCTAATATTATACATTAGCTTGATGTCTAATAGCAGGTAATGAAAAAAAAATAATAATAAAAAAAAGACACACAGGGATGAAATTGAATTTGCGCTGATTCTTCTCTGGTTAAAATTTACAACATCAGCGGAGATGTGGCTACATCTTCATCTCACACTGAAGGGAGGTATTGTCCATGCAGAATCTGCTCATGGAATGAGTGACCTTTGCAAATCAGCTGTCAGAAATGTGGAGTCTTTTCAAAGTGGCTTATACAGCAGAGGTGCAGGTCCAAACATGCCTTCCTTCTCTTTGCTTCTCAGTGGTGCCTCTTTCCTCAAGAGAACGGGACTATTTTAAGAACTTAAACAAAATGGAGTGTCAAAGACTGCTCTATACCATGCCCCTCATAGTTCTGTGGTTAAACAAAAATAAGCAAAGCTATCCCAAAGATTTCATATCTTATTTTACCGCTTCAAAAAGCGGCAGAAAATTGGATTTACTCATTATTTTGCACTAGTCCTGTTAGTAAGGGCTAGTGGTTGCAATAATTTGGAGAGTAAATCTCCAAGAAGAGAAGACACAATCAACTTTATTCCAACGCTCAACCCCAGTCAAAATATCAGTGACTCACACAGACTGAACTGGAGAATGAGGCAAATTCTCAGCAGACTTGAGCTGTGGAGTGCAGGAGAGCGACAAGTTTCTCTGCTGATTTGACCCTGATGTGAGGTGGCCTGACTGCTCCAACCTACCTCCTACAGCAGCAGGAAGAAGAGCAGATAGGAGAGCTACGCTTCCAGCATGGGCTGGGTTACCAATTCTGGCCACTAAGTGTTCAAGTGGTATAAAGCAACTACTCAGCACTGTGAACAGTTAGCCCCAATTGTATCCATCACAAATTGCTCAACTTTGAGTAAAAGACACGGTGCCTTAACAGTAACGTATCTTAGAAACCCTCAGAGTAAGAGGTTCAAACTGAAGTTTTATGGGAAGACTTGTGATAGAAATATAAGTAAGCCTTCTAGGCTAGGCAAACAACGTGAGAGGAATGGTTCCAAAGACACAGCGTAACTTAATCTCACCAACGAATAATCTAGTTAACATAAGAGGCAAAGGCATTAACTAGAAACTCTGAGAAAGAGTAATGTTGATGCAAAACCAACATTGAGAGTCATTCCACGGTGTTCAACAGCGTACTAAAGAAGGGAAGGATAAATATTTGCAGAAACCACTGACAGACAAAAATTGGAGAAAACGTTTTTCCTGCTGATGGAAGTATGCAGGGGAGTGGTATCTGGAAACATGAAACAGATGATTGTAGTGCTAAATGGTTGAAAAAGGGAGGCCTTTGGTATTTTGCTAAGAAAGCAAGCGCTGTGACAAGATTTCTTGGGACTGGAAACATAAAAAAAACGTGATTTTTCAAAGATATGTATGGTTCTAAACAGCTCAGCTAACGCCAAACTCAAATCATTACTATTACCTGAAGTAACTATCAATTTGAAACAATTATATGAGCACTCAAATCATTTTACAAAAAAAAAATCAACTTACTTAAGCTGAAGTTCCTTTTCTCTGTTTTCTCTTGCTTTTCGAGGACCCGAGGACTATAAAGAACCACTTCATTGGCCAAAGTACTAGTAGTTTTGGGTTTTTGGTTATTTAATGGACTGGTCATCCCGTCCTCCCCTGCCTCTTCTTCTACTTTTTGTATTGTTTTGTTTTGTTTTGTTTTGTATAAGGCACTTATGCCAACTGAGATGCACAAAAGAGACACATCATCTCACTGAGTTATTATCCTTGTTTATCTTCAAAAAATACGGAAGTCCCATCTAAAAGATTAAGCAACTGAGTGAGGCCTGAAACGCCAACATACAACATCTTAACAACTTCTTTTTCACGCAACTTTGACCATAAGATTTCAATATTTCTGGAGTTCATAATTTCAAATAGAAAAGAGAGGTTTAGAGTCACAAACTATCCAAGAGCCTTCATTCCCTGCTCCACAACCAGGATCTCCAACGTCAAGAGTCGCTGCAGGCAACGCAACCAATATTTTATGGGATAGAGCATGACAAGAAAATGTTCTCCCTCTACTTTCAAATATAAAGCAGATAAACACTTACAAGATCAACTCTGCACAGTTAACAAAACACTCCTGGGAATTTCGTAAATTCAAAGTTTTCACTTTTGACAAGCAGTTTCTCAAGGGGAGGCCAATTGAGCCTCATCATTCTGTGCTAGTAGGTTTCCTGGAGAGCTCGTGGCACGTTTGCTTGACAGTTCAGACACTTGCCTTTAAGAGTTAAAATGCTGCTCTGCTCAGACTTACAGCCTCTTTCAAAATACTAAATCCTTTTCAACCATATACATATGCAGCCAAACATCTAATTATATTTTGTCACACAAAGTAGTACGAAATAAACATTCACTTTAAATATCATTATCTTAATTATGATAATGGCTTCAGGAGAAGCCCACAGAATTATGGCTGATGATATTAGTCTGCTCAGTCTTAGAAAATAATACACACCCAACAGCAACTGAGATCTAATAACAAGATACAGCACAGCAGAAAGGAAACTATAGCTGGAGCTGACAATTTAGTGAATGCTGCAAAAAATCAGCGCAGTCCTGGAAAAGATGCCTTGTTTTACAAGGAATCAGAGTTTAGCTTAGCCTTTTAAGCCTGGCCAAGGGAACAAAAGTTCTTATTTCTCTTCTGGTATGATGCACGTTGGCCTCCTGGTTAGTAATACACCAACTTCCTGATCTGGGTAGCTAATTGCTTGATGAAATAAACCACCATGGAGACATTCAGAAATACTTTGCAAGGGTTTCCCAGCCTGTGAGGGAGGGACACCAAGGGAGGACACCAAAATAGGAAAGAGAGGAGACAGAAATTTAAGAATAACCATAGAGGATCGATGGCTAAAAGAGAGGAATGAAAGGCAGAAGGGATTAGGCTCTCCTGCCCAGTGAGCAAGAGTGATGCTCTCAAGGCTGAGCTGCCCTGCCCAGGCCGCATGTGGCCACGGGGATTAATGGAAAGATGCCAAGCAGATTCCTGCTAACAAAGGAAAACCTGCAGAAACGAAGTCGTCACGTTGGACAAAGGGATGGCCCTGTTGTCACTCAGTTTTCAGAGAAAGACATGAGCGGTTTTCGTGCCACATTGTTTTCTGAAACAGAGAGCGTCACCACAGCACCGTAAATACCTTCATTTTGGAGTCCTGCATCAGATAAATGCCTGCTTATTGCAAAAACTAACAAACAATAAACAAATCAGATTTTGTTTTTTCACCTTGCCCAAGTAGCCACTAAGAACGCACTTCTTCCTTTCATTTCTTCCACGGTTTTCCACTGAGTTACAGAAAGCAGACTAGATCTATCTGGAGAATGATGAGACTTCATACTTCCCACAGCAAATCTCAGCCTGTTATTCCTAGAACGAAGAGCAGCTGGTTATCTCCAAGGTGCATTTTCCGGAGTGCCAAGGGTGGCATATAGAGCGTGTCTGAGCAAAGTGTGAGCACATACATGTAAACCAGGCTTTTCTCCATCTGGGAACACCCTCCAACTTCTGAAGCTGATCAGGAACATGGTAACTCATGGGGATGGCAATGGCAAAGACTGTGACCACAGCATGCTCCTGTCCCACATTGGGCACAAGCCCCTTCTGCTCTCAACAACTTGTCATGGCCCAACGGAGGTCGTGGCCATGAGCAAGGCTCAGACAAGATGTATTGTGTGAACGGGGAGAAAAACAGCTCTGAATTTTACAGTCCTCGCTATAAGAGACAACAGATGGAGACAGTGAGATGTCAACTATTTCTCAAGTATTATGCCAAAGGATATTTCGAGGGAGGACTTAAAGTGTTTGGTGGATTTTAATGGATGTTCTCAGGGAGAACAAAGGGAATCTTTTGCCTGAAGAATGAAAGGCCTCGTCTGGGGATATGGGGGCAGAAGAGCTCGGCCAAGGAGCCCACATCTCTGTGCAGAATGAGGTACATGGGGGAAAGAGGCCACCGAAGTGGAAACCTGAGGCTGTGGTACAAAGAAAGGAGGGAGATGGCCATGGACTAAACAAATGTCCTTTGCGGCAGCATCCCAAACAGGTAAGAGGAGGTCAGGGCTGAATGTGAAAGATCCACAGAAAATTACTGGCTACAGTAGAGAGAAAAAAAAAAAAAAGAAAAAAGAAAAAGACTAGTTTAAAACTTCTGTACTCTCTCCCTCAAAAAGTAATTGAGGTGACAGTACTAGTGCTATTTTCTAAGTATACAGAAATGAACTACTTTATTCTTATGAGAAATGGTTTCTTAGAAGAAACTCCCTTAGTAGAGCAAGCTTTATGTGCTTCAGTCACAAGGATGCACAAAGAAAATGAGGGGAGAGCTATGTATTTCTGGCAATTAGATAGAAGATGACATAGCTGTCATTGCTCATTGACTTCCTTTGACAATATCTACTGCAAATGGCACAGATCCCTGCGGAAGACTTTCAAAAGCTCACACTATTTAATCTGCAGGCATTTTAATTAGAAATAAAAGCGGTATTTTCTTCAAACAGCCTGAGAGCAGGGTGAACAACAATGATCTAGACAGTCTTAACGCACTAGAGGATAAGGCGTTCAGTGAGTGATAGGCCTTCCACACGCTCATAAGCCATGTGCTACAGCTTGGCCTAGCTGGAAATCGAATGGCCAAAGCGGGAATATGTTCCCAAGGGCATGAAAAATGGGTGTTCTCCCATTGAATTGCAATGTCTGGTTTAGTCCTCAGGCAAAAACTAGAGGTGGAGGGTGGGGAAGGGATCAAGGACGCGGCTGGAAGATGAAGTCCTGCCTGACATCTGTTATGGCAGGTTACTGAATGAAACTGTATATTAAAGGTGTCCATAACCAACCATGCTCCATAGCCTAATGTATATATTATACAGGTGTGCTTTAGCACTGGGCAGTGCCAACGGCAGCTGGCAAGCACACTCCGAGCAGCGTCGCTCTGCCAAAGTGAGGAATCATCCCTTGTTATTTGCTGCCACTTCTCTCATATTTCACAACCCATTCCAGACAATCAAAACCACATGAAGTGGCAATTTGCCAAAAAGTTTCTGTGTTTATCTTGGCCGTGCACCTCCTCTAGGAGGAGAAATGAGGAGCTGTCGAGGGAGGCATCAAGCTAAGGCACATTTGTGTGCAGTTCTGGGCTCCCCGGTACAAGAGGGATGTGGAACTGCTAGAGAGGGTCCAGTGGAGAGTGACGAGGATGATTAAGGGAGTGGAGCATGTCTCGCATGAGGAGGGACTGAGTGAGCTGGGCCTGTTTTCCCTGGAGAAGAGAAGGTTGAGAGGGGATCTCATCAACATGTACAAATACCTGAGGGGAGAATGTAGGGAGGAAGGGGCCAAACTCTTCTCAGTGGTGGCCAGTGACAGGACAAGGGGCGATGGGTGTAAGTTGAAACCCAGGCAGCTCCGTCTCCATGTGAGGAAGAACTTCACTATGAGGGTCACAGAGCCCTGGAACAGGCTGTCCAGGGAGGTTGTGGAGCCTCCTTCTTTGGAGGTCTTCAAAACCTGCCTGGTTGCCACCCTGTGCCACCTGCTCTAGGTGTCCCTGCTTGAGCAGGAGGGTTGGACTAGATCTCTGGAGGTCCCTTCCAACCTCTGCCATTCTGTGTTAAAGGCTCTGACAGACTTGTGGGCTTGGGTCGCGTTTGGAGTAGCAATCTAGCATGCAGAGAGGGCGATGGTTGGATTTATTGGGATAGGGCCATGAACACTCCTAATAAATCTAGAGAGCATAATGCCTCCACACTGCTTGGGCACAGTCACCTCGGGCTCACTTGAAAGAGCTGGACAATGACAGTGATCAAGAGGTGTGTTTTGAAAGTGTTTTGTGGCCCTAACCACCCATCCTAACTAAAGGCACTCTGAAAATTCAGCTGTTTTTACTACTGACCCATTAGCAATGCCAAAAGAATATTTGATGGATTTTAAAAAGACACTTTCTTTTAAGCAAAGAATCACAGATTTTTTTCTGCCACAAAGTCAGTGATTTGTGCACTGCTGACATGCAGCACTCGGGAACATGCCAAGTTAGTGTTTTGAAGGTGACTCAATCCTCTAAAGACTTTTCCAGCCACAAAGGTGGCCAAGTGAATGTGTTTAACTTGGCATTTGTGATGGGCTAGAGTTATGCCCTGCTAACATGGCTCAGCTGGTGCTGCGTGTGCAGCAAATGATGCGGGACAATCGCTGCCATCACTGGTGTGGCACCTTTGACTCTCTTAAGGAATCTTTTTGTCTATGAATGTGGGAGCTGTGCCCATGCAGGATGGATACGAACAGAACCTCTGAACTTTGAACTCTGAACTTTGTTGTGATTTAAAGACCAGATGCTGATAGCAGTTGAAGTAAATGATTAAAATAATGCTAACTGTAACGTGCTATTTGTTGCATCTGAAAGTGAGTGCATTTCATCAGCTGCATGTGGTGTCTTTATACTTGCAGACTGGAGGTCCAGGAGGATTCGATTTAGCTGGTTTGCTGAACAACCCTGGCTTCATGAGTATGGTAAATTTGGACTCAGATCACAGCCAGGCTGCATCTGGTCTGTGCATTTGTCTGTTGAGGATGAAATGTATTGATATGGGCCTTGGAAAAATCCTCTGTTTTCCTAGCAGCTTTGTTTTCATTTCATTTCTTGTTTTCACTGTTGCTGTGAGGAAACTGTGCTTCTGTCTCATTAAAGTCAAAAGGGTCAGTGAAGTATTCACAGGCTTTTCCTAGTAATATGTTAGGGAGGCTGTTCTGCATTACCAACCTTGTGTTGTGTTTTGTACTGTGCTTCTCTTAGCTATTTTTGTCCTATTGATTTGCTTCCAAGTCTTTCTGCCTTCAGTTTGTTTGTGGTTGAATGGCACAACGTCTGCATATCTACCCAGGTGTTTCTGACTAAACAGGGTGTCATTTTTTTTCCTTTTTAAATAGGCATCTAACCTAATGAACAATCCACAAGTACAACAGCTGTAAGTTGGATCCCATCTCATATTTCTTCTGTGCTTGGCTTTGGCGGTAGGGCTCGACCTCTGTGGTGGTGGGAGAGGGGAGGTGGGTGATGGGACCAGAAATGTGGAGGGCAGCCTTTAAAGCAACCCAGTATCCTGAGCTTGTGTGTACTCTGAGCGCTCCAGACTGCAGTGGTCTTGGAAATGCTTGCAGAAGGGAGGTAGGGCATTTGGATGCCTTCTAAACATGTCAGAGATGTGAAATCCTTTCAGGCCTGTGCCTCTCCTGACCATTCTGTCTGAGCCCAGGTAGAATAAAGTGAATTGGAGGCTTCCTCGAGCTCATACTCTTATTTCTATTTTGAGGCAACTTGGTTAAAAGGCTAAGCATCTGCCATCATCTTCATTTGCTTCTGCCTGCCCCTTCCATTGCTGTTACCATTTGAGGCTCTTAGATGCAAGCTAAGAACTTAGAAGAAAGGGCTTTGCAGAGCTGTGCTGTTCATCACGAGTGAATCAGTGTTTAGACTGTCCTGTCAGTAAATCCCGTTTGATGCAGAGCAAACAAACATCTTGCGGAAGGCAGGGCTGCATTCTTTAATTAAATAAATGTAAAGTAGGACTCGTGCACAAAAGAGGGAGTCTTTGGAAAGACAACAACTGACACTGTTAGAAATATTTCTACATGTTGTTCAGTTTAATGATGCAATTAGAATCTATTGCCATTCACGAAGTTGTTGTTGCAGAAAAATCCCTTACTAAGAGAACTTCACATTCTTTGTGGGAAGGTGCTCTCATTATGCTGATACTCCCCTCCCCACATAAAACAGAAATCTCTGTGTATTTCTTGCTCTGAGCAATAATTTGTTCCCACAGCATGTCTGGAATGATTTCTGGTGGCCATAACCCCATGGGAGCAACAGGCACCAGCCCTGCCACAAATGATCTTGCCAGCCTCATACAAGCGTGAGTAGGGGATTCCTGTTGCCTTCAGTTGTGAAGGGATTTCAGCTCTCCTGACCACCTCTTAATCTAACAACCTAGGAAGACAGAGGTTGAGTGAAATTCTGCCGTTTTCAGTAATGTGGCTAAACTGTTTGTTAAAGCAGATTTTTTTTGAGCATCAGCCATAAGGAATTCTCCTTAGCATTCAGAGCATGTTGGGGTGTGTGTCTTTGTGTGAGAGAACATTAATAAAACTGTTGCTTGTTTTCCTGAAGGGGCCAGCAGTTCGCTCAGCAGATGCAGCAGCAGAATCCTGAATTAATAGAGCAGCTACGAAGTCAGATTAGGAGTCGGACTCCGAGCGCCAGTAACGAAGATCAGCAGGAATGAGTGGTCTAGGTGAGACCCTAGTACCAGCACGTTTGTTCCTGCTAGTGGCCAGCTGAGTGCAGTGGGTTTGTTTATGTAGCTGCATTATCTGACTCGTGCCTTAATTTAGCAATTCCATGTGCCTGCCTTCCCCTGCTCTGAGCGCTCTGCCTCAGTACTGCTAGTTCTGTACCTCAGAGACACAAAGCTGAGCCCCAGAGAGGTGGATTACATCCCTCATATCCATGTACCCTCTGAGTGTCTGGCAAGTGAACTGCATTATCTAGCATTCAAACTGCTTAGAAGGACACTTTATTTTCCTAAATACTGAATTTGCACATGTCTTGTCGTCCTGTCTCTGCAGCACAGTCCGTGGAAACTGTTACTTGCTTTAAAAACTGGAAGCCATGTGCGTGTTGCCATTTCTTGAGTTGGAAGTGTCTATGAGAGGGGAAAAAAATGGATAAACAAAACACTATGTGACCTGCATGTCAACGACAGATTCACGCTTTCTTTCCCTGGTCTTTGTCCCTGCTCCTCCCCCTCGGCCTTTCCATTCATTTTTTTTCTTCTGGAAGACTCAGCAAGCTGAACATGAACCAGCATCAACAACCTTTCTAAAGAAACTCAGAAAATTAACTGTATTGTTACATTTCTATGTTATTTGCTACATGGGATTTTTTTTACCCATTTTTTCAAGAACAGTGTACTCTTCACTATGGGATGTCTTCACTTTACTGCCCACGTGCCACTTCAAAGAAGTGTTAATTCCGGCCCCATTCAGTCTTGCCACAAGTTGTGTGAGGGTAGTGTGTGGGGATCACCGGATCTTCTTGTCTCCCAGGACAGGGTTTCCGTTGATTAGAGACATCACGTTTCTCATTCAGGTCTGTAGCAATGTTGCCAATGCTGTTAATCCCCAGGAGCTTGGTGATCACTGCAGAGGTTCGTTTAAATGTGTTAGGAGAGGGAATTGGGACCGATCAGGTAGAACATGCTCATTTGTGACTACTCCTTTAGAGTGAGTATTTGCAGAGACACTTCTTGGGGTTCTTTCCCAGTTCTGACAAAGCTTGTCTAGTGTTTAGTAATCATGGCTATGTTGTTGGAATGATCCAATCTGTGAACTAGTCAGAGGTGGACAGTAAGAAAGATAAAGATATTATGTTTTTGATGTTTAAAGAGGTTTTTCTCTTTGCTTTTTTTTTCTGTCTTTTATGCATGTGAGTAATCAACCTGGCTGACTGTGCTAATGATGGGTTAGAGGACCCCTGTTTTAAAGAGCATCTGACAGTTAGAGAGAGCAGACCGAGCAAAAACGCTGCTTGGATTGGATAAGATATTGAGTGGCTGCTGGCTCAATGTGGGGGACTGACAAGGAATGATTAGGCCTCATTGTGTAGTGTGCCATGAGGAAAGAAGCCCTTGTAGCTCTCTGGAGTTACTTGCAGCCTTCCAGGCCCTCTGAAATGGCCTGTGTTGTTCCCTGGATGACCAGGAAGCTCGAGCAAGTCCCCCTAGAATTCCCTACTGCTGAAGCCAGAGAGGTTTTTATTAATGTCAGAATCGTTTTTTAAAGTAGTCAGTCAGATTGTGTTCGGAAAGGCATGTTCAAGATCTTATTGCCAGGCAGGTAAACATCTGGTTTGGAGTCGGATGGGCAGGAGATGGAAACTCCCCTTTTGGGAAGCACTGTGCTGCTAATGAGCAGGTGTACTTGAAGATTAATATCAACTGATCTGTAAATGCTCCAAAAAGTACTACGTGGTTAATGTAACTTGTGAAGAATAAAATAATCGGACACTTTGTTTGTTATCCCTTTTGCCCAGCTGCCTGAAGCACAGTCCATAAATCGGGGGCTGGACCTCGTCATGTTCTGCCAATGCCTGGTCAAGGGGCAGATGCTCCCCACTTTTCAGCAGGGATTTTGGTGTAGGATGTGAGCTCTGCTTTCATAGAATCATAATTGCCCAGTGATGGAAAGGGGGAGGGGGGGGGGGCTGGTGAACAAAGGGTGAAGGGCTGAACAACACTCCACTCCAAAAAAAAAAAAAAAAAAAAAAAAGAGAAAGCACAGTGAGGTGAGCAGGGGAGGGCGCAAGACCTCACAGAGGGTGCTGGGACCACATGCTCACAGAGCCTCTTGGAGACCGTAGGAAAGAGCGGAGGGCCCCCGAAGCCACGTGCACACAGAGGGGTGGGGACGCTGCACAAAAGCCAGCAGGACCCCTGAAGTCAAGTGCGTGTAGAGGCCAAGGGAGCCTGGAAGAAAGCCCGCAGGTCCTCTGGGACCAGCTGTGCGCGGAGGGCGGGGAAGGCTGCACAAACACCTCCAGGGCTGCTTTGGCCAAATGCGCACATGGGCCCGTGGAGGCTGCACAAAAGCCCACAGGATTCCAGAGGCCATGTGCGCATGGAGAACCCTGAGAGGCCCCACATTAGGAGGCAGGGCCATGTGCGCACAGAGGCACGGGGAGGCTGCAGAGGGCTTGCAGAGGCCTTGGGAATACGTGCATGGGGAGGCCAGGGGAGGCCACGCGAAAGCCAGCAGGACCTTTGAAACCACATGTGCACAGAAGAGACCATGTCCAGACGAGTGCAGCAAGGCGAGCCTCAACACGAAGTGAAGCCTCGATTCCCGAGATGAAGCGGGGCCGACATCGTCCCTCTCGCCTACTCACGTTCTGCTTTTAGAGGTGCCGCAGCAGGTATAACTGTGCACGTGCCTGACACTCACGATGAGAGC
>JAVCKT010011537.1:2846-13656 GCA_032273925.1 Rhynchotus rufescens
AAATAATCAGTGCTAATTTTACATTTTTCATTTCCAAGGCCAAATGACATCACATAAATGAGTCATTATCAAAGCCTAAAATTCTCTTTGAGCCAGCACTTATCATGAATAAACTGTAAGTGCAGGCAGTCCTGTTATGTAAATGTTACCAAGAGATTACATTCCTTAAAACTGCATCAATCTGCTAGCCTCAGTAATCTACCCAACAAAACTTACTTTCTTTTTGGCTTTAATCTTTGCCTTAAACAAAGGTTTCCTTAAACTAAGATTCAGGTATGATGACTGTGAAGGGTAGTGACAATTAGTTTTACTTACTGAACACTTTGACTATCGTGGGCCCTTCGGAAACATCATCTTCGGTTACGAGCATACACACAAACTTCTTCTCATCACTGATCCTTGCATTCTTGATGGATAACGTGTAGTTTTCAGAGAGAGACAACCTGCCTTTGTAGTCTGGCACATCATCGTACTGGACACTCTTTTTTGTCGATGACCTGAAGGCAATGAATACTGGAGATCCATTGGGCATTTCCTATAATACAAGGATAAACAGTGCTACCTTTCGTGAGCACTCACCTGTAAATCCTTCAGTATCTGCAAACAGTGCAAAAATGTAATTTTAAAAATCTGAAAACGCCATGAAACCGCTTTTCTCCTCATTAATTTCAACTGTACAGGCAGGAAAAAGACAGTATTATATAAGGGCTAGTTCAAGACTGCTGTGGTAGACACCCAGAATATCATCAACAGAAATAATGTCGAGCCTTTGGCTCAATCTCAAGAAAGGACGGGGCCTTCTGTGATCAAGGTTGGTGTTTCTGCACCACCTGACTTCTGTGCATATGAAAAATGTGTTTGAAACAGAGGCATTCAAGAGCTAGACTCAAAAGCTTCTGTTTCCTTTTTTTTTGACAGTTGCTTTACATATTCATATTGTGAGTCTGGGATATTCAGAATTCATTCCAAATGCAGGACTTAATCAGGCATAACTGCCTATTTTACTCTAAATTAGCTTTTTTTGTTTGTTTCTAAAAGACCCAAAAGCTTGTGGCATGGGAATATACATACAAATATTGTTATTTATGCATCTCAAGATAATACACAACATATCATTTTCCACACATCCTCCTTACATCAGTATGCAGTTGCCATCCTAAGAAAGAACACGAAAAAGAAGACAGTCTTGCACAAACTCATTATATCAAACACTCATTTTTATGAGAGACAAGTTGCAGGGCATTTGGCTGGATTCAGTTTCTCCTGCACACACAGAAAAGGGACGGTCACTGTCCCCCTCTAAGGGTGACGAGGTGAAAAGTTGAATCCATCCTTATGTTCCGTATCGTGCTGAGGGTTGGAAGAGGTTTTAGTTCCCTATTAGCTTTCATCTACTTAAGGCACCACTGATACTCGTCATGCTCCCAGCACAATCTCTCAGCCTGACTACAGAGCCTGCAGACCTGGGATGATGCTGGGACAAGGGACAAGCAGTGTCAGAGACATGGCAGAAAGCAGGAGGCATCGACTCACTCCTCCATAATTTTTCTCCCTTTCCCACTCTGAAAGCCATACCTGGATTATTTTAAACACCCATCAGTCAGGGAAAACAGGGCTGTTTCAGAACTTGGCTGTTGGGTGCAAATGAGCTCTTAACTCTCACTGCTTCCAAGTGCATATGGGGCACTCTCTACTCCCCCAAGAGAGCATTCACTCTACTACTCAGTGGAATAACAACCTTACCCAAAACAAACAAAACAAAGAAAGGAAACAAGGAAACAACCTCCTCCCAATAACCAGTGCTGCCACAGAGGGAGCTGCGTGGAGACAATGGGTACAAGTTCCACTTGACTGTATGGGCTATGGCAAAAAACTCCCCACAAGTGTAACTCGGCAGACCTTTTTTGCACACAATGTTTTGTGGTCTTTTATTATCACGGTTGATGTTATCTGTGGAGTAGGCACACTTGTAGCACTTGTTATAACAAGTCATAATGTCTCCATTTATTGACTAGCACTCGTCTGAGATGAACAAACCAAATGCACTGGAAAAAGAAAATGATTTCTTTTTCTCAGAATAGCCTTGTGTCTTCATAGAGATCCACGTCTGTCTTTCCAAGAAAAGTCAATAGACCAAAAAACTCATTGTAAAATGTAGGCCCTGAATCTTTTGAATGAAATACAAAATGAAATATTTTTGCCCTCCATTTTATGGAAACATTTTCCACGGGGTTCTGACTCAGCAACCCAAAACATGTTTGTGGAGCAGGAAATCTCCACAAACATGTGGAAAAAATCACTCAGATTTGGGTGCTGTCGAGACTGCGAAGCCCGAGGTACGAGGGGAAGAGCCAAGGGGATAATGCAGCAACTGCAGGGGCAGATATTCCTGCTTTAAAATGGAGCAGGGGTGCTATTTTGAAGAAGAGAGGGAGAACTACATAATCTTAAAGCCCAAACCCACTGCCAGAGCAGAAATTCAGGCTGCGCAGTCACTCCTCTGCAAATGGCCCTGCCAGTCCTCAAATTACCTCTTAGTGAGGTAACATTTTGGTTTGAGCTTAAGAGGAGACTTAAATTAGCTTCAGGGAAGTGGGAAAACCACCTTCCCCAGTCTCAGCCAGAGAAGCACAAAGCACAGAAGCTGGTCTCCTGCCCTGCTGTGTTCTTTTTCCCCCTGTGTCTGCTCCCAGTGCTTTGGGCACTCCGACCTCCTTACTCTCCTTTTGGCCATCCAAAGTGCATTCTGTGGTGTCTCTACCACAAGCTATTGCAGGTCACCATCGCTCCCTTGGTAAGCGCATGGCGTGCCCCTGTTCTCCACGTGCCAGGGACGGCAGGGAAGCCTCCAGTGACTCTGCTAAACTTGGCTTTGCGCTCTTCCCTGTGCATAAAATACACCGGGGTGTGAAAGTGGATTGAGTCGCATCAACCACAGGTGCGGACGGAGTTTTCCCAGGGATGAAGCGCTCCCTGCCTCGGGCAGGCTGCTACAAAAGCGTTTGGACGCATGAGGATGGCTCTGTCAAACCAGGGAGACGGCCCCGGGTAACGTGCCAGATCTCAAGCGCTGGTTGGCAGGCAAGTCCTGAATAATTAGGTCTTGAACAATGAGATTAATGCCTCGTACTGCTCATCTATACTTGGCACAAATTCTGCAGATGGTAATCTCGCCGTCTGACACAGAAATAAGTATCTTTTACTTGGCAGAAATGCTCTAGCTTGGCATCTTGCAGTCTTACACGCACTAAAATATGTATCTTCTTACACTAGCTCTAATGAATTGGGGGAGGTAAGGGAAACTATACTTACGTATTTCCATTTTCCAAACATAAGACCATCTGGTACTTCTAGACGACAAGGCATAATGATAGTATCTCCGTACACTGCATTTACTGTGTGCAATCCCAGAGCTAGAGGAGAAAGAGAGGGAAAAAAAAGGAAACAATTTTAGTGTTTTTTGAATTCCAACATGCTACCCAGCATTTAGTTCAAGGCTACTAAAAAGGGGTGCGTGTATCTGCGTGTCTTCCCGCCTGGAAGATGCTGCACGGCAAGGCAGAGAGGCTGCCGTGCTAGATGAAGACCACGATCTCCTGTTTGCTATATAGCCCGCAAGGACCAGCTGCTTTCAAAATTAAAATAGCACTCGGTCCACTAGATGGTGCTGAATAAATGCAAACTTTAAAAAACGCTACAAATTTTGGGGGGGAAAGAAAAAAATCAGCTAGCTGAAATAATTTACTGAAAGAGGCCCAATGTTCCACAAAATCAAACTCTTAGTGGAAGTAAAATGGAAAAAAAAAAGGAACAAATGTCCCCCTTGGCTCTCTCTTGCAGTCCTCCTCATTCTGATCTCTACAAGAGAGGCAAAGTAATTCCAGTTTTAAAATTTGAATCCCCGTTTTTACTTCTGCTAGAGCTAGCAAACAGTCCTTTTGGGTTCCTTTCACCCAGCAGGGCACAATTACAAGGCAGACTTGCTAATATAAATTCAAGAAGTGTATATATATATTCACGAGGTAAGCTGGTTAGTACTAGTTCAAGCTCCAGTGAAATATCACTGGTAATTTAAAATTCTATAATGGGATTTCACATTGCATGGAAAAATAGGAATCTGCTCCTTCTGCTAGGATCTATTGCCTGTCATTAGGGGAAAACAAAATAACCCTGTGGGATCTGTACTGTTGTTTTCTTTATTGCTCTCCCCTAGACAATCATTTAACCCCTGCAAATTGCTATGGCAACATGTATATGCTATCAAATACTTGATGAAGGGCCTCAGGAACATGAATGAATCTGTTTGGAGAGGGGATTTAGGTTTATAGCAGTCAGAGCAGGTAATCAATGAGCAGCCTGATGAATGGAAAGAGTGGCCTCTGATTTAAGAAAAAAAAACACATCTTTAATCTAAAATGTATTCCTTAAAATGGACAAAACACAGCATCCTGGCTTGCCATAAATTCTGCCTGAACTGAAATGATGCAGTTTTCTAGAAACTCGTAACGTGTAGAAGCACGAAGAGGTTCCTATTCCTGAGGTGTTTATTACACAGTCACAGAAAAACAAGTTCTTACAAGAATACAAGAGGCCCGGCTGTAAAATATCCCCCTCCCTACTCTCTAGCAGCAAATCTAGGGCATTTAAGGAGCACAAGCTAGTTAAATCACTGAAAACTTTCACAGCAGGAACCGCAGTAATCTCTGTAAAACAATTTTGCAAAGCAATGTATTAAGAACGTTAAAGGAAAAAAAGCCCTAAACAAATTTGGAGGATCCTGTTTTTTGTGTGTTGTTATTAGTTGTATTTGTAAAACGCACGTTGGGAAAGAGAAGCAGAAGAAAATGACTGCTTTGTTACTCGGTGACACTTGCCATCAGTCACCGTTTTCCGAGGGCCCTCGACTTCCCTTCTCCTTGCAGGAGCAGGAAGGAGCAAGAGGAATGTGCGGACAACAGGCTCCACGGAGGCTGACACGGAGCCACGTCCAGGTCCCGCACGCGGCCGGCAGCGAGCGGCTCCGCGCGAGGCCTCGGCACCGATGGACGCCAAGGGGCCCTCCCAGCAGCGCGGCCCCGTCCTGAGGGGCTCCTGGCAGTGCCAAAACGGCACCCGCGCCGCCGGCGCGGAGGGGCAGGAGCCCGTCACGGTGTGTTGGAAGACGCTACGCCAGGGAATCTGAGCCGGGCACCCGGGCAGGGCAGCTGGGATCCCTCCCGGGAGGTCCGTCCCTCGCTGCGGCCGCCATTAACTGTGGCGCTTTCCTCAGGCCTTGGCAGCGCCGGCGGCCTCCTTCCTTGTGCCCCTCTCGGCACACGCTCGCCTCGGGGGCAGCCGGCACCCGCCGGTCCTCGGCGTGACCACACGGAAAAGCCCTGCTCCTCATCGGACACTTCCAGGCAAAAGGGGTGCTGCTGGCGCTTTGTTTTAGGGCCCCGCCATGAGTGCGTGATGCAGGCTGCAATTCTGTATAATGATTATCGTCGTTTTCAAGCCACCAGGGTCATTTAAGGGGAACAGATAGAATGTGAATATCTAAAAGAATCAGCAAACTTTGATGGTTATCCAAGGAAATAACGAAAGCTGTAGGAAGCACATGGAAAGTAGTCATGTTCTCCACCTATCTCCCATTCAAAACACCAAATGCTTTTCATTGCAGCAAATGCCTTTTTTAAGGCACTTTGGAGTAACATTTTTGAGATGACGTTTAAACAGAACGAAGGCTGCTTAGACACCCTTTACACGCAAGATTCGATGTAGACTATGAAGCCACCTCAGAAACGGGTGACCGTCGGAAACGCGGCTGCCTCACGGCTCAGTTCTGTTCACTAAAGCAATGGGAAACGGGCAGCTTGAGCCCCCTGCAGCACCCGAGGCTGAGTGGACCTAACGTTCATGTCTGCTTATTAACAGCATTTTGCATTTTTCTTTTAAGGTAGTATATGAACGACGGGTGGTCACTGGCGTGATGCAAAAGGTATTAGCAAAAAACCTGTCCAGCTTTGAATGAACGAGGCAGGCTCTGGGAGTGGGCACCTACTGGCCCAGCTGCTGATGGGAACATGCTCCGAGGTGATTTTAATACTGGAAAGTATTACCCAGTTAAATGGAAGTGCCGTTTAGAGAAAAAGTTGTAAGAGTTGGGTTCTTGAAACAGGACTCAACTTTAACCACTTTTTCTCCTCCCCTTTTCCTTGCTTACCAAAAAGTCACCTTTTCTGCAAGACGCTTCCTAGTCTTTCAAGGCTGGATCATGGGAGCAGAGGAAAGAGAAGTGAACACGTCATGGTTCTCATGATCCCATAGCACGGCCCCACTGAAAGCCCGCTGTAAAAAACAGGCAGTCCTGAGGGGATGCAGCGTGTTGTGAAACGTGACGTGCTGTGCAACGTCCTCGCGGCCCAGCCGCAGCCGCCTGGGAGCCGAACGTCACTGCAGCCCGCAGAGCGCCGCACGAGCTGCGTCCCCAGCTCTCTGCACACATGTGGGGCTGGGTTTCGCTCACGAGCCCTAACCAAAGGCAACCGGGGAGAATATTCCTGGGAGCACCACTGCATTTGTAGCACACAGCACGTACCACGCTTCATCATTTCAAAAGACTAGTTAAAGGAAGCATTAGGAAGCCCCACGTTATCTAAACCTACACACATGGTAACCCGCCTTTTGAAGAGCCTGGTTCGAGCTCTGTTTTTAGGCACTGAAACAGGGAAGCACGAAACATGTCAAGAAAAATCAAGACAACCCGAAATTGACTTCCTCCACCTAACACACATGACTAAAAACAAACGAGTATGCATTTACGTGGTATGCATACCACGTGGTATGCATATGTTACGTGGTATAGGTTATATAAACATCATATGCTTTGTATGTCCACCTCTCTAAACAGGGAAGCAAGTCTACATGGTGATTCAGATTACAGAAGGGCTATCAGTTATAAGAGAATCACCTATAATACCCAAGAGAAAAAATAAGTGTCAGTAAACAAATCTAGCAGTATTTCATGTTACAGAAACTTGTAAGAAAACATAAGAGAGCTTGCTGTATAGAGTTTCTTATGCTTTATCACAGCAATACTTCAATGGTTTTTAAATGCTGTATAATATAAGAGTGCAGCCAAAGAAAGAAAATCCTTTATCAACTTCTAAGCACGGATGCAATGGACAGCAATTACCCTTTGGAATCGTCACTGCGAACACCAGCTCCCTGAAGACGTAAAATAATTGGAAGGAACATTCATTTTTTGGCAAGACCCAGCTCAAAAGCACGGACTTGACTCTGGAAGATGCTGGTGAATCTGCTTTTGATAAGCTGGTTAAACAAAAACAACAACAACAACAAAATATCTACTAAATAACTCTAAAGATACAAGCAGTCAAACCTGAATGGGAGCACTTCTGTGCTTAATATTAATTCTGGCAAATACTCAGGCAGATTAGGGAACTGGAGCCTGGTGCTCAGCAAAATTAACCTGTCAGGTAGCACACATTCAGAAACAAGCAGAGTTTTTAATGCTAAAAAGAAACTAAAAAAAAAACAGAGCTGGAGAGCGCTCGTTTAATGTCAACACAATTCAGGTATTGTTACCCTACAAAGTAGCATGCTATATATAAAACATACAGGCTTCTTCCTTACTAACAAGGAAGTATTACTAAAAGAAACACTACTGATGGAACAGAAAAGAAAATACTGAGAAAAAACACAAGGATAAACCCCAGCGCTTTCACAGCAATGAAACTGGGCTCATACTACGTCAGAAACCTCAGAGTTCATCACACGTGACACTGGAAAAGCTGCTGTATATAGTGAGGGGAGGAGGGAGATGAAGGGAGAACAGATTGTTTTTAGCTTAGTCAGAAAACCCTAAAATATTTTAAAAAGAAGAAACAGATATCCCTCTGCAAGTTTCTGAACCTTCGAGACGTTACCAAGTTCAACAAAAGTGCAGTTTTCCTGTTTCACATCCCCAAACAACTTGGTCCCATACATACTCCTCCCACATCAAAATTCTTCCTCCAATGCGCCCTAGTAACCAAGATCCTCCTGCTCCTTGCAAATTCTATATAAAGCTCTCAAATGTTCTCCAGTCATGAGTTCAAGCATGAGTTCAAGACTGGGACCTCGATGAGTTTAGGCAGGATTGCCAGGCAATTTCCCACCAAACACATTCACTATAATTTCCCAAGTCCTACAATGTGACCAGATCACAAGTTTTGGGTGCTTTTTTGGTTATAAACTAGACTACTTGACTGCAGCTTATTTCACTGTGGGCTGCCTCTGTGCCAAGCTTTCAAAAAGTACCCCATTATTTCTGCACCTAGTGACTACTTTTCCATCCCCTCACACCAAAACACAACTTACATTTCTGCACACTCCCTCCCCAATGCCCCTGCTGGCCCTTTGAAACTGAACCATTTTACCATAAATTTTGAAAACTTTGATAGGAATTTCAGTCCTCATTGTGCTAAGGTATCTTAGAAAGCTATAAACTCCCAACGCAGGGGGGTTGTGGTAGAAACTCTGGGGTGTTTGCGCTGGTTGTCATCCCTGCAAGGTGAATGTCCTCTCAACATTTTAAAGCATCGTGGCTGTCAGAGGAGCAAACTGGAGAAATCTGCAGAAGAGGAGCTTCTTCTTCAGCCTGAATGCACCAGAACTCCTACATGGTTTCTAAATAATTACAACCAATAAGCTTTGTCAGTTTAGGAACTCTAAATGTTATGTATAAGGCAATAATCATCACAATGATCATACTGTAATCATTAAAAGCTTTCTTCAGTTTTTGACAGGAATACAAAAGAAATCTGTAGATAGCAATTCTCTTGAAATTCACATGTCCATCATCAAGTGACAACAACAACCCATTTACGGAGCAACAGATACTACTTTCCAAGTCAGCCAACTTTCCAAACTACCTTCAAAAAAACCTTGAGACAAAGTGAGTTCAAAGCTCAGCAGTTAGCCGCAGACTGACGGATGAGAAATGAATTACTTGTGCTAACAGAGATCTCTCTTTCATTCCTTCTCAGCCATTTCACCAGTGCCCAGCTCCAAGAAGACAAAAGAAACTGCCCTGAAATTGGACCAGCAAAGACCCCTGGTTTGCTTGGGGCTGGTAAGAGCACTTCTGCTTTTTAATGCAGTTCCTATTGAATAAGGAAAGCTCTAAAATCTACAAAAGAGCTAGAAGGAAAGCCCATGAAAGACACCCCATGCACTATGTTACAGAAGAGTTTGCCTTTCAAAAAGGAATTGAGAATCTATTTTCCTGGGTTTCGTACTAAACTGAGAACAATCAGATTTGTTCTATAGACTGACTTGAGAGTTTAAATTTCCAAGGTCTTTAAGTAAATCTTACAGGCTTTAAAAAGTTACACATATACCTCTGGCACTGCAAGTAGTCAAAATGTAGTGTAATTCCAAGCAAATACTTACAAATATGACTTATGGAACAACCTATCTACCTGTAAAGGCCTGAATTAATAGAAGGCGTGCAGAGCAATGTTTCCTCAAGATCTGGGTGGAACTACATGGAAGGACATTACTGGAAAGCTGTGGTGAAGCTTGCTCAAAAAAAGCAGGTGCATTTCTTACAAGTAGGACACAGTGGAAAACGGTTTTTCACAGGAGAAAGATTAGCATTAACACTGCAATTTGATGAAAATCTTTTCAAAACATTTTTAGGAGAGTTCTCCTAATTCAGAGACAGGATGACCAACACATCTTTCTACAAATGCTTCTGTTCAAGATGGAGACTTGACTAAAATAACTACTGCTTTTTCCTTAACATACTTTAAAAAATGAAACTATTGAAAATAGTTGTTAGCATATGGTATGATTACCACAGACGTTCCAGCACATCTCCTAAGGCAGCAAGTTTCAGCTTACCAAACAGAGTTTGATGACACAAGCTGTCTGCCAAGAGATGAGCAGCAAAGTGTGGGAAAACAGTTCCTGAGTCAATACTGCAATGAGTTTCAACTTTTAAGTGTACCAATAATTGGGCAAAATTGGATCAAAAAAAAAAAAAATCTCTAGCATGGTGAAACTACTCAAGGCATTTTGAGTTTAGCTTCTGCAACATAATTCTATTACATGCTTCTCCGTTCCCTTCCAAAACACTCCTCCATTTGCTGAAATGGAAAATACTCCAATTATTTTCCCTCTTCTCTGTTAACACCAGTCAGCAATGCTTCTGAGCAACCAACAGTTTAAAAGGACTTGGAAGTTTCTATTAAGTCAAATAAAACTTGTAGCTCAAAAACACTATCTAAACCCCTCATTATTTTATGCAACAAAGCCATTTTTTGTAGACAAATGCCAATGGATGGCATAATAAATAAAGAGCTGGCCCTCTTGCTTTTCCTTAATGCGGTATTGACAACATGGATCAATAAACTCACACTGTAACAGGACAGAAAAAAAACCCACATAACTTATGCATAAATGCTGAATAAAAGCCTAAACAGCACATGGTTTTCATATCAGAATTATGAGATATTTGGTTTTGGCACTGTAAGAGTATATTACTGCACCATCCAAGACTGTAAGTCGATGTGAGGTTGGCAGTTGTCCAAAGGCAGGAGATGTCTTGGAGGCCGCCGGGCTTGGGCACTTCCCTCTTGCACCCTTCCCACAGAATGGTTGAAGGTTGGAAGGGACCTCCAGAGATCATACAGTCCAACCCCTGCTCCAGCAGGGACACCCAGAGCACGGGGCACAGGGCGGCATCCAGGCAGGTTTGGAAGATGTCCCGAGAAGGAGACTCCACAGCCTCCCTGGGCAGTGTGTGCCAGGGCTCTGGCACCCT
>JAVCKT010011538.1:0-32548 GCA_032273925.1 Rhynchotus rufescens
AGGAAGGAAGGAAGGAAGGAAGGAAGGAAGGAAGGAAGGAAGGAAGGAAGGAAGGAAGGAAGGAAGGAAGGAAGGGATAGAATGATGTGCAGCCCAGTGATTCACATGTCAACATTGAGATTTTGCAATGGTAATAAAAGAAAATTGATCAGCTTTTGAATTCGAGACTCTAGCACTCCGTGACACTTCAAAATTTTACATTTGCTCATTTCTCTTCATCAAATAGCAAGAAAGTAAGATATTCTATTTTTGTTGTTGTTGTTGTTGTTGTGAGGAGGAAAAATAATTTATACAACTTGGTATGTTTTTAGATGAATCAGAAAAGTAAAAACTGAAAATAACTCCCAATGTCCTTGTCAAACATTCTTTTTTTCTAAATCCATATGGAGACACTTAAAATATATGAAACATATTCCCAATTATATTCAGCGCAGTATAACCTGCTAGGAACCATTTTCTGCAACTGAGAGAGATTCTTATTGAGGAAGATTTCATTTAAAAGAATTTAAATCCCTGTGATGAAAACATTCTTTGAGAACTGCATAAATCATTTTAATGCTATATTCTGGCCACGAGGTACTAAATATATATTAGCATTTGCACAAATATTATATAAGGAAAAATGAATTGAGATCCTAATCTTAGTTTATTTCAAGATAATTCTTTGTTTGACATATCTGTGCTTGTGTTTGTGTTCACATATTTCTTCATTTAAAAGAACATTAAGCCTGAAACTCTGATTTTGAAGGAAGACAATTGGGGTTCCATGAAATAAATGCAAACTTTATAGGGCACACTGAAGGCACACCATTTAAATCTCATATATGAAGCTGAAAATATACTGTGAAATTAAAGTGAATATTCAACAGGCTTCCACAATTTTCCATATGTTCCAACAGTTCTGCCATCATTGTTTATATAGTCATGAACCATGAAGCAGAAATTGATCCAGTTAAAAATAATAAATAAATAAATGTGCATACACACACACACACACACACACATAAAGACAGGAAGCCTTTATATTGTTATTGCCATTGAGGGCCTATGATACCAAATGATACCTATGATACCAAACCACTGTCTCAAACTATGGTTTCAAAAGGCAACTCATTGATATACAGCTCCTTCAAAAGCCTCACCAGCTTCCTTGTGTCCAGAAGTGCCTGCAAATTATTATGCCATGATTACTTTTTATATACCATCCAAGAGAAAATTGTTATCACTTTATTTTTCTAGTTTGAAAAAGCATATATTTTGTATATGTATGTATATATACACATACATAGTCTATATGCTATACATATACTGTGTGAGTGTGTGTGTGTGTATATATATATATATACACTTCATTATCATAAAGGGCATGGGAGATGGGCAACATGGAGCAGACAAATTTCAGTGTAATCCTTATCTGTAGCTACTAGACAGCTGCTGAATATTTCTGCTACGGACTGACAGGAACATATCAACATTCCAGATAAGGCCATATTCTAGAGCCGAATAATAATATTAAAATGCTCACTATAAATCTTTTCTGCTGTACAAGCATTCCTACATGTTTTCTACATGCTTAATTCATCGAGTGGCTGTATTGTTGTGTAGTGGGCTCATTCCAACAGCCGCCCAAACGCTGCTCACAGAGCTCTCATTCAATTACTTAACCGTGAAAGATAAACAGCGCGCGTGGCTGCTTCAGATGATCCATGTAAAGGCAGAATATGCCACATATTAACAGCCCTGAAGATTGTCTGCAATAGAGCTGTCCAGACTGCTTGAAGTTGAAGTGGAGCACAGGTATCTGTTATGGATGGAGGTGTTTTAGCTTGAAGGGCTAGAGATACAGGTGCCAGTAATGGGGTTGATCAGAGGCTAAGTTAGATTGGAGCAGATGGGCAGACAGCTAAACAAATGAGATTAGGATCACATTTAGATGTGGTCCTGATGCCTCACATTTGCCAGCACTGTCCATGGCATAACTAAAGTGCACTTACAACATCCTTCTGTTAATGCCACCTCATTTTTTGTTGTCCATTGAATGTACATTCCAGCGACCCCTAAAATATCTGTATGATTGCTGGAATAACAGGATTCTCAGTGTTATGTAGCTAAACCTCCTCTCCTCATTGATACTCAAGACAGAAAATCTTTGGCAGCATCATCAGTGGTAATACAAAGCAGGAGCTTATATAAATAACACAGTTTTTCTGAATGTTTTGAGTGATGCATGAATTTTCTGTACATCATTATGGAGAAATCTGGCTATTGATGTAAGGGCAGAGACAAGGCATCTGGGACTGCCAATGTGAAGCTCCTTTAGGAGGAAGCCCCAATGCTGTTTCATTTCCTTATTGGTCCTTAGCCTTCCCAGGATACAATGCAATTTATACCTATATTAATGTAAGAGATTTTTCTGGTAAATCTGTAGGGCAAGGATAATAAATCAAGAGTACTGTCGTAGCATAGCCCCATATATTTCAATGGAAGAAATAACTCTTTTTACAATTCAGAATGAATTATTAAACACCAAGAGAAAAACCTCTATTTCAATTCATTATTCACATTTTGTTCCAAGCATTACAGCAATTTACAATACTTAATCTCCATATAGAAATGTGTTTCTTCATGCTCCCTTACCTGGCAAATGAAGTCTCAATCTCTCTCCTACCCAAATGCAGTTTTGATTTCATATTCAGTACAGAAGTTTGAAGCACACTGAAAAGTTAACACGACAAAAACAATATTTAAAATAAATGGAGAGTGTTGCCTTTGTTTCATAATTGCCAAAGCTTTATCTTTTCTTTGCTTTTCCCATGTGGTGACACTGCATGATTCAGGAAACTTATCATTTCTAGGTAATCCTAGACAGATTAATCCCCTAGACAGTGCTGAGGGTTTCAGTCACTGTGTACTGAGGGTCTAAGTTCCAAGGACATTAAATCTACAGAAAATGCTAGCTGGAACCACTTTGCCTAAAATTGGAAAGGCATGAAATGAACAAATAAAAGCCCACTGCTGCATCCCTTTGCAGCTCAGCAAAGGAAACTTAAACAGAGAGATTCCAGATTGCAAGGCCACTTGCAAAAGATATGAAAACTTGCAAAAGACCTGAAAGAAGTAATTCATTATCAATAAAATTAGTATATTATAATTAATATTGTAGTCAATATTACTATATAATACATATGTATTACATATGTAATTATATATGTATGTATACATAATTGTTTTTGGATTAACCCAAAATATATATATGTAAATAGCAAAAGAAGAAAGAATGCACAAGTATATTTGAAGTAAATTAACTTTTTACACAAGTATGTATATACAGAGATTATTTTTAAATTATAAAACATAGAAAATCAATATGCAGCATTCAGGTTACCTCAAATTCTTGTCATTTCCTTAAGTGGCTATTTGTACAACTCTAAAGGTGTATACAACTGTCTTTTTATTTAAGTTTCCATTCAGCTCTCTACAAATATATTTCTACTATACTCCAAGTACATAATCGGTATGTAGGCTTGATTTTTGTTACTGCTTTCTATTCCACACATGGAATTTATACCCTTCTCAAAGCATTTTTTTAAGTCGTGTTAAGTCTCCTCTTCTTTTGTCATGACTTACTGGTAAAAATAGGAAACAACAATTTGCTCATTGACATTGGTGCTAAATCCATACTCTCATAATTTGTTACCCACAGGCTAAATTTATCTGTGAAGACCAAAAATTATTGCTTGAGATATTCTGTCTCTTTCTTTTTACACTCACTCTTCATGCACAAAAGAAAGTTCTGCTTTTCTCAGTGGTACTGCAGAAAAGAAAAAAAGAAAAGGAATAGGCTCTTTTTACTCCTTAGATTTTCATGGTTTACAGCACACCAGATTGTGTCCTGATAGACCAAAAACTGAAGAAGATAAAAAAGTTATTCAGGGAGTTAGAACCATCAAAATGTTCCAATTCCTTGTGCAGGCTTCCCAGTTTACTGGTGTCTAAGTGTCTTGTTACTCATTATTGAACTCATAGGTGTAACACAGATGATTTATCTGACCTGAAGCTTTTTATACGATCTTCCTTCACCTCCTCAACCAAATGTAACTGCAGGTATACCAAGGAAGACTCTATTCTCTGTCCTTTGGTACTAACAATGTGAATATGAACTGGGACAAGTAATAGCTATTTCAGATAAGTATAGGCATGTAATATCAAGAAATGATCACAAGCTTGTTTAATACGTCTGGTTCACATGAGTGAACCTGTGAACCATCCTTTCAGATGCAGTTCAGAATCATAAATTATTTTTTCATTTGTACAACTTAAGGCCATCAAGAATTAATGTATTGAACGTAGCACATTATTTCTGAAAAGCAATCATACTGTCCAGACAAATACACATTTTTACTATTTCTTTAGCCTCTGATGAGGCAAAAATGAATGGGTCAGTGTAACAGCAGTCAAACTGATGTCCACTCCCATGATACCAGAATGTTCAAGTAACTTAACTTACTTAATCAACAAGTGTCAATTTATCATATCCTGTTTCAGGCATGGACTATCTCACTCTTTCTGGAAAGCCTTCTTCCTTGCTTTTATGTCCTAAGGTTTATGTTTCTGTGCTTGGGGGTGGCATCCTCAATGTTCTTGTAAGTCAGGCTGCAGGGCGTGCAAATGTCTCAACCTTAGTACACCCTCTCCTAACAGCTCAGTGAAAAAAAAATATTTTCTCTGCTCATGAGAAAAGCCAAGGACACTCACTCTTCAAAGGCAGTGCTCTAATGGAGAGTCCTGTAAGACGAGGCTGTGTCATGACACAGCACATTGGCTAAGAACTGGAAGCAAGGCTCCAGAGGAGGGGAAAATTTATATATAGTTGTCACATGGGGAATGTCTGGAGGGCAAAAAGCTAGGCCCATCTGTGAGAAGCAGCATACGGAGTTGCCCAGGGCTCCAGATTTCTGTTTGGGTTGGAGGCAATGGTGGAAGCAATGAGTCATAAATTGGGATTGGTTTAGACTAGGCTTGAAAAGTGAATTATTGTGATAAAAATAATGCATTCACTTAGAGATCTAGCTCCAGGCAGCTCAGACCTTGGACTGCACTTATTGGAAATGCAGTGTTCGTTTTTTTGTTTGAGTAACTAAACAGTATTAATGTTACAGCTGCGAGAAGTAGCCAGGGTTAGTGTGTTGTATGAGCTCCTCATAATGAAGGCTCAATTCCTATTTCCTATAACCTTATTTCCAGGTCTGGTGTGCATGGCAACAGTGTAATTAGGTGTGCAGGATAAGCTTTATGCATTACCAAAAGGGAAGTCTTTGCTTAAGAACTTGATCTTACTGTATATATTCAGGTGCTGGTCTTTCCTCCTTTAAAATTTTGTTCATTTTGCCAAAAAATCAGAACGGCTTTCCCTGCAATTAGAGTGCAAGTCATACTGTCCGTGCTTTCTAAGGGTCACTGCTATGCTGCAGCTCTGCAGTTAACTCTGAGACCTTTCTCTGGGCTACTAAGGTAATGCCTGACTGTCTGGCCGGCTGACCTCATCACCTTGGAATTAGGATCATGCCCTGCCGCGAGACTCAAATTATTTCAGTACCACAGTGAGTATAACCAGGGCTGGGACTCAAAGTTGATCCTATAGAGAGTTAGCAGCAAGGCAATCAACTTCACTTTAAAATAATGAGCTGTCTCCATGCCCCTCTGAGAGCATATTGCCAGCACTGTGCTGCACACCAGCAGGACTCCCTGCCTCCTTGTCCTCCTTTGGACTAGAGTATATTGATTACACAAGAAAGAATTACAGTGAAATCATCAAATCATCCGGTGTAAATACTGACATATTACCTGTAATATGAGAAAAGTAACGCCAAGTAAGAGATTAAAACTTGGAGGAAGGCAGTGAGCATCATGGCCTGAGTCTTCAGTCAATGAGACAATAAATTCCTGATTACTAGAAACCCAATACTCTCTATTAAATGGTTCGTTCTGATGGACAATATACAAATCAGTAGCAAAACTGGAGTATTCCTGGAGTGTTCAAAATAGCTTGAGTTTCTCAAGTCTGCAATGTTCAATAACTAGATTTGCAAAATGTTGATACCAAAGGGTTCGATCACTTTACAAAAATCATACTCCACAGATGTTAAAAAAATGGGTAAAATAGGGACATTAATTCTGGATTGTTTCAGCTAACATTTTCTTCAAATACGTAGGGATTTAATACTAGGGAGAAAAGAGGTGGTGAATAATTCTAGGTGTTTCCAAAAAGCCAAGTGAAGATAAAGACCACAAGTTTCAGTTTATAGATATTCTGTGTTTCCAATGCCATATGCAAATAGTCCTAAGGGATAGTGAAGAAGAATAAGAGTTCAGCATGACGTGATACAACTGCTTCATGCCCTAGGCCATAAGTCTAAAAATAGGACTGCATTTCCCTAATAGCCATGCAGATCACAAATGGTTATAATTTAGCAGTCAGAGTTATTTCACAGTCAGTAAGAAGACCTGGCCTTTTTCACTGTGCAGCTGAAGGTGCTTCTATTATTTTCTTAAATTTTCAATGGCTTCTGCCTTCTCTCTCAACATCCAGCACTACCAGAGTCTTATGAGTGGCCTGAAAGACACATTTGTCCTTACTTTCTCCCCAGTAATTGTCAGGAACGATGTGAAAAAAAAGATTAAAACAACTCTCGGCTCTTGAATAAGCATTGAGGCATGCATAGAGGGTGTGACATGATACCAATTTTACTTTCCATAAATAACAGCACATGTGGTCCAGAATATGCAAAGTAATATATTTGACGGAGCTTGATTTTTGAAGTATTCATAGCCTGTTCAAATAGTACCTAATTTTCTTCAGGATATACATATAAAAAAAATCTCTAAAAAGCTACCTCTTTTCTGACAGTTATTTAAGTGCTAGAAGAGTTCTAAGAAATAAAGTCTGAAGATTTTACATTTTTAATGCAGTAGAGGAAATATGGATTTTGATTCATCTGTGCTGAACAGTTTCATTTTAGTTTCTCGGATTTTTTTTAAATTTTCAGATGTATATTTTATGTTGATAGATGAGGATTTTTTCAGTTTAAGAATATCTGAGCAATGAAAATTACCAAATGAAAACTCTTGTGCATCTTAGCGGTCTTTAACTGTGGTGTTGCATAATGTGTTCTGCTGTCCTTCAATGTACTTATGCAACATCTAACTCTGCTACCTAGAAAAGTCCTATTTCAACACTTCTGTGTTACTTAGGGAAAAAAAAACACACACACACACACACAAATACAGCCTTTTAACTTTTTATGCTACATAGAATAATCCAAATGGGCAAAACTTCATCCTGGGACCTTTTGTCTTCTCTCTGTGATGGTATTCCTAAGAATTCCTACCATATCTTCTAAGTTCTGGTTTTAACCCCAATTATTATTCTTGGGCAAGTCATGCCAAAGTTATTGAAACATCCTTAAGCATAATAGTACTTTATTAGGAGGCAAGGACTGATTTTTTATTCCTGCCCTGTATGTGCACATTTCCCAGAACAATTAATGCTTTGTTTTTATCTGCTGTCCTTAAGGACTACTGCATTAATACTGCTATTAATAACAACAGCAACAATAACAATATGCAGATAGTAGTAATTCAGAAAGTTTATTGTTCCAAGCACTTTCCTGTAAGTAACTGTTCATAAATATCCAATATTACTTCTTTTTTTTATTCTTATATAAATATTCCTGTAAATAAAAGGCTGTACATTGACTTTGAGAAACTGATTCATATGGAAGAACTCCTCCAATTTTTTCCCCGCTGTTGCTCTGAAGTACTGCTGTTTGAAATCATTTCTTCAGATATGTCTCTTTCGCGAGTGCTTATCCAAGGCGTTGACATGGTATCACCCAGTAATCCACCATCTTATCATCAAATTCCCCCCCAAGTCCCTCACTGCTGCGGTGCAGCGACAGTTTGAAGGTCATCCTAATCCCTGAAGGTCGGTCTCCTGCCGCATGGTCGGAGCTACTGCAGCTGCTGCTTTGTGCGCTGGGGGAACGGGGCGCTTTGCTGCAGCTAGCTTCAGTCAGGAGCTAACTTGTGAATAATCAAGAAATACTTCACAACTGCGTCTAAGCGCCACTTTCCTAATCCAGAGGTGTGATAGGCTGCAGCCAACCATGGTAATTCGACTTGGAACAAGTTATTATCTGATAGAAAACATGACAGTAGGCTGAAAGAGAACTTTGAATGATTTTGGAATATTCTCCTCCCTACTTGTATGTTGTTCCCCATGTGTCATGTATCTGGCGCAGCTGGGCATTTTCTATCCCAAGAAAGTGAATAAAATAAAATAAAATAAAATAAAATAAAATAAAATAAAATAAAATAAAATAAAATAAAATAAAATAAAATAAAATAAGTGTCCCACACCCCTAGGCCCTAATTTATATTCCTCGCTAGAAACTAGTGACCAGTTAAACACTAGCCGCTATCCACTCTCACCCAAATAATGTGCATACAGATCTGTCTCTCACAGAATAACCTGCCCTTAACCTGAATGTTTGGTCTTTTAGCCCGCGGGAATGTAGAGCGATTTCTTGAACAAAGAATATAATGCAGCGCAGTGGAATAGAGCCGTGAGCAATTAGGGATCAGTGGAGAGATTAGCAGCTAGCTTCTTTTGTGCTGATGTTGAGAGCTTTCATTTGCATTTTAAAAGAAGGTTCTCATCTTTTGTTTTTACCGTAGGCTGTGTCTGCAAAAGCCTTTCTTACCCACTGCCTTTCTAAATTCCCATGGTTACTGACACCTCAGCGCAGCTCTCCTGGCAGTGGCAGAGTGGAGGCTCTGACACATCCCAGGCTCGCAGAAAAATCACAGGAGCCTTCAGGCTGGAAAGACCACAGCAGGTCTCCAGTGCAAGGCCCTGCTCCCTGCGGGTCAGCTCTTGGGTCAGGCTGGGTTGCACCGGGCTTTGTCCAGGCAGATCTTGAAACCCTCCACACATGGAAGGGGACCACACAGAATCGCTGTGAGATCTATGCCACTGCTTAATCATCCTTACAATTATTTGTTTTCCCTTTACGCCCAGTTGGAATATCCTCTACTTCAGTTTTTCTCCATTGTCTCTCATCCACCCACCACAGTGCTGGGCCCTGCTTCTCTTCTTCGGCATCTGAAAACAGCTGGCTGCAGGTTGGACAGTTTGGTGATTCGCTGCTCATCTTGCTGTGGTTTATCATCATCCTCACTGTACTGGTGATCTCCACATTGAATATGATATTCTGGGTATGTCTATTGATTGCCAAGAGAAAATAACTACTTCTGTCCATCTCCTGGCTGTGCTTCTGTTGACAGAGCCAATATGCTACCAGCCTTTGTCATGGTGTGCCCACACTGCTGACTGCTGCTTAGCCTGCTGCTCACCAGGTCCTTTGTAACAGGGTTCCTACTCAACAAGTAACATTATTCCCAAGGGCAATCTGGAGACTTATGGATCCTCAGGAATCAGCTTGCTCCAGGCATGCCCACAAGCACCAAGGAAGAGCATTGCTGTAAATTTAAGAGGAAATTTGAGAGGAAGAATATGACAGTCATTAATACAGACTATTATACTACTGGTCCAGAGGTGAAAAATAAGCCTTAAAGTCTGAGCTTTAAATGACTTTTTTTTTTTTTTTTTTAAACAAAAGTAATACTGGGTCAGGTTTAACTGAAGGTTTTGTCTCTCTGTAGAAAGGCTGTCTCTATAGCTATGCAGATACAATGCTCCAACTGAGTGTTGGCATATCAGTTACTAGAGTCAACAGGATGTGATCAGGGAAAGGCACAGATGAACTGTGTTTTTTTCTTTTTTTATTCAAGCAGAGTGAGAAACTTCTCCCTTGGTTTTGCTCATTGTAAGCAGGTTTGAGACCCCATCTAAAAAAGAACAAAAGGAAGCAGACCAAATCATAGATGCCTATTAGAATAGCTAATCCATCTCTCTGTCAGCACAGGATATTTTCCCGTTTAACTAATGTTTCATACTGTGCAATCCTAAAGGTCATATTTTAATGAAAAGTCAGTCTCACCTGTGCTTGTAATTCCATGTCCACATTTTCAACAGTTAGTACTGCAAATGCATTCAAAAACTGGACCTTTATGGGTAAAAGTGACAAATTAAGCATGTAGATTGAATTTGTTCAAGTAGTTTAGAATTGCATGGAGCATGTGCTTGTACAAAAGCAGAGCTTTTCATATCCAGCTGCACTAGGCTTTTGCTCATGTTTCTGCCATTTCCCTGGGTAGAAGCAAAACAAAATTCTAAATTCACATCATATATTTATATTGTCATGCATATTCTTTCCTATTGTTTTTTTCCTTTAGTAATTCTGCTAAGTAATTCTTTGCCCTCTTTTTTTTCCCTGATGGTTTCTCTGCCAAATAGAGATTGCAAAACTAAGGATGTACATATCAAAAGCTATGCAAAAGACGCAAGTAGGATTTTTCTCAGGCTCTATCACTCAGTCCTGAGGGAGTCACCATGGCAATAACCCAGCAGCTCATTCCTTTGGCAATTTCTTAATTATTCTGTGGGTGACAGTAGGTATCCCAGTGACCAGTGAGATGGCTAAGGAGGCTTTGCACGTGGCCCGAGTGTCCCTGCAGGGGCACGTTAGGCTGAGTGCTGGCTCAGCACCACATGCCACCCTGGCGCAAGTCCCTCGATATGCGTTGGAGATGGTAACCTGTGGGCTGCTGTTGCTCCCTGATATGAAATGCCAGTGGCAGGATGGGTCACTTTGTCAATGAAGAATGATTTTTATTAGAGTACCTCTACTCTCTATACTTCAGGCAAAAGTAAGTAATCTCCCCCTCTTGCAAATCCCATGTTGCTGTCTCAGCCACCACCAGCAAACTGGCGTATGGCCTGTGATCCGTTGTTGTTACAAATGGGAAAGCTGCAGCCGTCAAAAAAGTACTTCTTTCCATTCAGCATATGCATGGTTTTCCATACAATAGAGCAAACAAGCAAACCCAGTCCTGATTTTTCCCTTGCAGCAGTCCACTGCAACTGTCATTTATTGTGACAGCAGAATTAATAACATTACTAAAATCCTAAATCCATGCAAAGTATGCAAGTAAGTAGTTTTAACATTTTTTGAAACTATTTTAAAAATTGCTAAACCAAAATAGAATCATAAATGTGAAAGTTAAGATTTTCACCTTAAAAAAAATCAAAACTGTAAAGGCAGATTAAATAACACTGAGTGTTTTATAGACACAGCAGATAATTCCTCACAATACCAAATGTCACAATAATAATTTATAAGCCACAATATTTTAAGATTTCTATTAAGGACATGCCTGAATTTATTGTGATAATGTCAAGTTTCGTTTAATTGTCATTTAATTTACATTGAAGACTGGTCTGACTTTTTTAGCATTAAAAGGTTGCAGAGTATCTCATGGACAAGATCAGTCCTAAGAAACAGTAATTCTCCTTTCTTTAAAATGTTCTAAACCTATTTAAAATAACAAAGCTATTCAGAGTAATTCATCTTCAAACATGTCAAGATACTTTAAAGTTAAATTGCTTTTAGTAATAGTCATTTTCAATTACAAATTAACTTTGATTTGCTGCCCTTCCTGTCATTGGCATTTGACTAGAATGAGTAACTGTGGTCTGTAAATTGCAATCTCTAACCTGAACTTAGCAAACCATTAGGAATATTCTTTAAAATAAAAATGGACTTTAAATGTTACTCTTCCGCACAAATTCACCGTAACTAACAAAAGCCAAACTCAACACACGCTGCTTTATCATGTGCCCTGAATAACCTCTTTTCATTTAAGTGAAGTAAATCAGACTGAAGTGATTTTTACCGACTCTTTGTTATCTTGATCCTTTATGAAATAGGAAAGATAGGAAGTGAAAGGAGAAGCTATAATTTCTCAAGGCTCGTCCACTTGTTTCAGAGAGGCCAGAATCCCAGTCCATATTTCAAATATTTCCTTGTTTCTTCTGTTGTCTGTTCTCTTCACTAACACAACACACTCTTCCCAAACTCTGGAGTGCTGTATGTGGCCAGTTGTGGTCAGAGCTGCCGATATCTTTGTAGCCAGGGTTAGATGGATCACGTGTGCGAGGGAGAAGCTGATCAGTACCAGTCTCCCTGTCACGAGTCCACACAATGGGAATGCTCCAGCTCATGCTCTGCACAGCATTGCCTCCCCTGCCACACGGAGCCCCTGGCTCATCCGGATCCCTTCGGATGGAGCCCTAGGGCTACCTCAGAAGTGAGACGAGAGCCATCTCAGCACAGTAGAAGCAGCTCATTTCTATCCCCAGCCCACTTGTTTGGCACCACTGGGCTTTGAGATGGCAGAGGAGGAATGAGTTTTGTTGTCATATGTGGCGTGCAGCATAATTTGGAGAAAATCTTATCTGCTGCTTTATAAATGTAATATTTTTCTCTCCCCTGTAGCATTTCAGGAAGATGGGCTATAATGGGCTCTCATTATCAAAGAGAACAAAGGATGGTGTTTACTTGCATATAAGTATTATTCCTGTTTCAGATGTTTCAAACTGTGCAAATGTGCTGGAGAAAAAAATCCAGCTCCATTCCTTTTTAACTATCATAGTATCTATGAACACATCCTTAAAACAGCTTCAAATATTTAATAATCATTTATGACTAGAACAACATCCCATTGATTTTATTTTCTAAATAGTCTTATAAACTCTACCACTAGAGGATTAAAATAGTTTACTAAAATGTATGGATTTCATTCCCTCAACTGTTGTGGGAATAAAATCCATAAATTATTATGATTCTTTTAAAATATTTTTTCTCTTCCTAAATGTGAATTAAAGTGCAAGAGTATATTATGGTCATAAAAGAAGTCACAGAAACCTGAGAATAAGCCAAGAGTTGAGCATGGCCTCTTGAGATCCAACATATTGTCCATATGCTATATCATATTTCAGTGACTGTCAGTGCCAGTTATTTCTGACTAAGAAATTCAAACACAATGAAGAAAGTCTGAAAACAGTTCTCTCTATAGGAATGTATTATCATAGAAAATCCAAATTGCTGAAAATTGTCTGTATTTTCCTTATGTAAAGGGAAAATACCTGCATGTTTACTTTATCTGCATTGTGGATACAGTGGTTAAGAATACTTAAGATGACATTGTTGCCAAAAAGTGTGATCTAATCCACCTCTTACTATGTGTTGTGCTCAAAGCTATGTGCTGCTAGCTCTCTTCATCCAGCAGCTTTGCCAATAGTCCTGGCTCGCCCACAATCATTGCAACAAAAACAAAAGAGAGGGTCAGCACTAGAAAAGGTGGGGGGTATAGCCATCTCTTTCAGCAATTCTTTCTTCGGGCGATTTCAGATAAGCTCCTCCTGACCACAGGCATGTAAGATGTCTTTTCCTCATGAGTTAGCCCTGCTAGATGGCCATGTTTGACTAGTGGGACAGCACAAGCGCTCTGCTGTGCTGCTTGGCATCACAGTCATCAGCATCCTGGGCAGCCGACTCTGGGAGGCTCTGTGCCCCTCTGGGCTTGGGTGGTTCCTTTGCTCACGCAAACACATTGTAGGGCCTGGCAGAAGTCCTGAGAAGTGGGGGATTTGGGATCAAAATGCATCTTCCACTGTAATGTTTTGTTGCAAAAAAAAGTACCAATATTAATGTGAAATGGGCCTGAAAGGGTCAGGATTACTGAATCTTTTGAATCTTTGCCCTCTTTTCTGCACTGTGGAGCTTTAGCTTGAAAGATCACTAGAGCCATTCTGAGAAACCGGTCAATCATTTCTTATCAAGTTTATACAGCCTTTTTCTGAGCATTGAGTAGGAGAAACACTCTGTTTCACTATACCTGGGGCAGCTGCAGGGTGAGAGCCAATGTGATTCATGATCATCTAGTTGTACTGTGGTTGTGGGAACATTGGAATGGGAGGGTATAGCAAGGCCAGGTAGAAAAGGTCCCATCCCTTGCAGCTTAGGGAATCAAGCTGCTTTCCAAACTGCTTCACTGCATGCAATGTGCAGAGAGGGGCAGCTTTTGGAGTAAAGGAATCCCTATTAATATTCCAGTAAGCCATATTCTAAGAGATAGGACATCATAGGATACAGATTCAGGCATTCTTAAGCCAAAAGGCCTGGATTTAGCCCTCCTTAATTAGGTCACTATGACCCCACTGTTTAAAGACAATTTGATCTTCTTATATGAGCACTGTAAGGAGCCTATGCTGAGTAGGTTCTTAATTTGGTTAGCACATTTAAAGGTTTTAAAGCTAGACAAGACAAGCTGTATTTCTCTATTAATAAATTCAAGAGCAGAACATTTTTGGATTGTCATATTTCATTTGCTACTCCTTCTGGACATTTCCCTGATCCTTTTCATTTCTTTTTTATCAAAGCAACACTTACTTCATAGCTGGTCTTTGTGTCTTTTTTTTTTTTTTTTTCTAGAGTCCAAGTATAGGTTGTAAATCATTTCTTGATCCTCTTTCTTGTATCATACTCATTTGAACTTTTCCGCGTTTTCTCCTTAGTATGGAAGTTGTCATTTTGAAATGCACAGCAAAGGGTACACTTGGAAAAAAAGAGCAGGTGAATTGTGTCCAAATGGTAATTTCCAATTTATGGAAGGGAACATGAAAGAGAAGAAGAAGGTGTTGATCATCAGAAGGAAAAATACGGAAAGAAAAGTCACTCACATGAGGAGGCTGGGGTTGTAAAGCCCAGAAAACATCAGACAAAGGAGATGCATCTCTGCAAATAATATATACTGAAAATATTCCCTCTTCTAATTCTTGAGGCTCTGTTTCAAAACAACTCTTGAGTCTTCTGGCACTGTTAACTTTCTTAGAGCAGGTCAAGCAGATGACTGATTCCCTGTGTTCTGGGATCAGTCTGGGATCAGCTTTACCCAACTTGGATTTCTGATTTGGTGTCTACAAAGTGACAGAGAACAAAGAGGAGAAGCCAGTCTTTTTTCTTTTTTTCTTTTTTTCTTTTTTTTTTTTTGTGTCAAGCTGTCAGCTGTCCAAGTACTGTACTCACAGGGCAGTCCAAGTACTGTGCTCACATGCTCATTACTGAATTGCTAGCATTTGGAAGATGAATTCTTCACAATAATTCTGTCAACAGGCACACCAAAATACAAATGACATGTTTATAGTTTCTGCGGTCACCTCTGGTTTCTGATGCCAAAACTAAAACAGAACATTATCTGTGCTGGGTTTTTTTTTTTTTTTTTTTTAAACTTTAAGCTCCATATAGTTAGAGAAGAAGAGTAAGCAAGCCTGATAGAATGAAGAAGGAGGGAGGAAGGAGAGATAAAGGTTGTCTGGTACAATGACAGTGGCACAAGAGTGAAAGAAACTGTAACATATTTGAATTAGGAAAATACTGGGACTAAAACAGAGATTGTACAAGGAGAAACTTAGCCTTTGTTGAAAGAGGACAGAGAATTCCTGGAGGGTTTTTTTTTTTTGTTTTTTTTTTTTTGAACTTGAAGTATGGCTTAATTTCCAGGATCACTTATGTTGGCACTTGTTCAAAATACATGATTTAAGCCCCACAGCCAGTCTCGGAGTCATGCAATGGGCTTAAATAGAACAAAATATATTTTCACTGATGTTAAAAATGAAAAAAATAGTATTTTTCATTTTGAATTATTGAAATTCATTTTTTCTAATTTTTGCTTTGTGATCCTGAGGACATGGAGCTGATTATGATTTATTTTCAGTCATACTAAACAGCATAACTTCCCAATATGAGTATCTAGCATCCTCATGTTTGTGTACCTCTCTTCTGAAGCTTCTCATGTTACAAGGCTGCAGCTCCCTCCTAAAATATTTCTGCTGCCAACTCGGAACATATTTAGTGAAGATACAGCTATAGCCTCTTCTGTAGCTCACTGCTGGCAGACAGCTGTGACATTAGTGACATATGGTGACATTCAGGAAAGAATTAATGGAAAAACCATTACTGACTCCGACTATCCCTGATTATCAAGTGACCAGGAGCTTTCCTCTCGTACCTAAAAAATGTATGATGTCTTTCCTCAGTTCTGACAATTGCCATTAAGATTGGCCAGATCTCTACTTCTTTGCTTCCACTGACCACTCCCATGTTTGGCTTCCTTCCAGGCTAAACTCAGCTTTACTTCAATAAACCCCAGATGAATAAACTCCACACTGACATCTCTGCAAATACACATGCCCTTATCCTGCTATTACCCAGCTTCTTTCACCAAAATCTATCATATTAGCTTTCCAGACCTTGTCATCTTCTGAGCTCAAATAGTGGCACAAACCCTGCTAACCTCTTTTACCCTGTTATTTTCCCCAGTACCATTCAGGCACCTTCCCACCTAAAATGCTGTCATGTTATCCTATATGTGGCACTACTTATGAGAGAGAAGATTGCTAATAATCTGAATTGTCCAAAGACCATTTTATCTTTTTATGCAAAAATTTTACATGCTTAGGCATGATCTATCTGTAGCTATTCTAGTTCTTCTTTAACTGCAACACAACCAGCTATTCCCGTTTTTGTCCATAGGAGACTTTCAGGCTCAAACAGCACACCTTTAAATCCCCTTCAGTGACTATATCACTTTAAGATCTCTGATAACAGGATATGAGATCGTGATGGGAGAGAAGTATTATGGCAGCCTGCTAGCAGTTAAGTGAAACAGTTGTGCTAGAGAAGTCTCAGCTGGAGTTATGTTTGAGAAACCCCAGCTCATTTTATCATGCTTTACAGAGCCAAGGCTTAATGTCAGAAGGAAGCTGATTTGGCAGCTACTTAAAATGCAAGACTATGCCATCAATGGGCTCCTAAACTGGAAATGTTGCTAAAAATGGTGCCAGATGGACAGAGCTGGTGGAGATGGAGTTCGTAAGCTCTGAAGCAGACAGATGGCCTGCAACTGTAAAGGCTATACATTAACAAATATATACTGGAGAGGAGGAGGCAGAACTTTATCTGTTGTCCATAGTCTTGCTTAAGACAAAGGCTCAACAGAAGCCATGGTGGTTCATGAGGCCGAAAGGGGTAAGATACAGAAATTTCTCAGAACTATTGGGACACGTAGAGTCCCAATCCTGAGTATCCCAAACTCATGCAAAGGCATCTTGCATGCAAGTATACTGTCAGTTCTTTAATGTTGAGTCTACAAGGCCAGGAGACTCCTTCCAACTGAAATGTCTGCTAGCAGTTTTTTTGTGCACATCCATTGCAAGGGTACCGCAGGCCTCTGGAGCACTTAGTAAAGCACCTTTATTTCTCTTCTGCCCAACTGCAGTAGGCACTAGCAGGACAAATGCAAGCACAAGACAAATACAAGTGTGTGTGGAGTGGAGACACAATTGTTGTGTATCAAAGGAAACATCTGTAGTTACAGAAAATCATATTTATGTGAGTCAACAGTCGAGGAGCTGATGTAAGTACATGTTGTAATGAAAGCCTACATCACCAAATGAACATACTAAAGTTACAAGTTCTATAGTTGTTGGTTTTGCTGATTCTATTTTTGATAGGCCAGACTGAAAAATAGTCAGTGCAGCAACGTTAAATAATGGATTAGCCACAGCCCAAATAGACGCACAAAGTATCAGTACAATAAGCTTCAAAGAGAGATAAAAAGTGCCGACTGTTAACTGAGTGCAGTCAGGCACAGGGAAAGTCAGTGCGAATAGCAGGGGTGCGCAGGGTTCCAGGCAACTAATGAAAATACAGAGAAAACCAGGCTGGAATGGCTCACAGCACACAGTTGGCAAGCAAGTAGCCACAGAAGGAAACCACACGACCTCCCCAGCTAGGTTATGCTGCACAACATGAAAGAGACACGAGACCTGAGATGAAGTGGGAAGGCGAAGAAGCAAAAGTAATAAACACGGTGGAAAATGAGTGCTATGCAGATATGCGAATGGCACAGAATGAAGGCAATCCAGCAGAGGGGAAAATGTTTACCATGTGTGAAAATGTTGAGCATTTCTTTTGCATATGCTGGCTAAACAGTTGCAAGCCTTCAAAGAGAGCAGGCAGATCAGTGCGGAGACTGACACTGAGCAGGCCACAGAATTGTTTTGGGCTCCTGTACAAACCACAGAAAAGGAGGCAGATGAAATACTCATCACATTACCTATGGGAAGCTTAAAAGGCTATAAGAATCAATATTTAAAAAGGAGCATTAGGCTGTTTCACAGCAGAATCAGGAAAGAGAAAGTCCCGGACAAAGACACATTATGAGAACAGTATGGGATCCACCAAACCAGCAAAATACAGACACTCCCCCTACAGGCACCCAGAACAAGCATATATTGACTCAAAAGGAGCTTGGACAAAGTTTAAAACGTACTCTTCTAAAACTTGACCGGACATCACATATACATCTTTATTAAACAGCAGCTCAGACAAATGAAAGTCATATCAGTAGAATCAACACAGGCCTAGCTGAAGTGGCCATTAGAAGAAAATAAAATCACAGATGTGTTTAAACAGGATGAGTGCTTTCTAAGTTATTGTACAAAGAATGAAAAATCACTAAAGGATCAGGAGGAGGGATGAAATGTACTTTTACCCTAGAATAAAGGAATGGTCGTAGAACCCAGTTATGTGAAGAGCTTTTAAACAGAGTGCCACAAAGAGAACAAAACAGGCTCCTTCCTTTTTATGGTATCTCAATCTCTTATTGACTGCTATTTCTCTTCTGTATCACAGATGGCAAAACGTTCTAATGTAAAGCTTGCTTTTCAAGCTATATGGAGAAATAGAGTATCCTCATCTCAGCTCAAGAGAGTAGCTACCAGGAGGACTAGCGCCACTTTCTACTATGGGAATAAACCAGTACAAGGAGATGTACAGTCCTTTTCAGATGCCAACTTCTGTTAGTGTAGCGGGTTTAAATGGGAACTTTTCCTAGGAGTGGACATATCAGATAGTCTGTAGCCAATCCAATGCTTGTGTGTGCTTGATTACAGGGATTACTGTATTTCTTTGCAGTGTTCTTCCAAAGGGATTTTGAAAATCTTTTTTAAAGTTCTGTTGAAGTTTAACCCATTGGTTATAAATTACAGGCTCACTTTATTCTCATAAAGTCATGAATCAACAACACAGCTCACAAGCCAGGATCCAGTTCAGGACATCCAGTTCATCTGTCTCTGGGTGAGATAAAAGATACCACAGAAAGCAGCGGTAGTTCTACCTGAGGAATTTAGTATTTTTCACAAAACTAGAAAAATATTTTTAAAGGCCAGGAGTCTTCTCTACTGCTTGGTCTCCAAATGATGCAGAGCCACTAAGTGATCAGCTCAGCTGGAAACAGAGACAAGGGTCAATTCCTTTTACCTCTACACACAAACAACTGCTATGAATCTGAATATCTAAGTGGGGACATGCAGTCTTGCAAGCTTCTGTGTTCAAGTTGAGTGATTTAAGTAACTTGCAAGAGGAAAACGGTACCATTCCCAAATGGTTCTCAAGAAGGCAGGTAAGTCTGGTCAGGTAACTGAGCTCTTTAATGTGCTCCCTGACAGTCATAACAAATTATAATGATCATTTGTAATGATCGAGAGATATCCTTCACTTCCTGCTCCCAAGTATGCACCTATCTTCAAAAATTCTCAGAAATGCTCTTTCTCTGGCAATTATAAATGAACTAGGATGGAATTTTAGGGTTTTGTTTTTGTTTTTACTTCAGCCTTTTTAATTGGCCTGACTCTTCCGTACACGATGGCAGTAAGGCATTCAAAGATGAAACAGTGAGAAAGGCTGGAGATCTTGGGGGTCTTATGCAGTTTGGTGATAGCTGTGTGCAGGAATATACCGTAACTTGATGGTAAAGAAATGTTTCCAATGTGAGAAACACACTGTAAGGGTGGGATTTTAGGAGGAGAGTCCATGTGGTGCTAGTCTTTCAGCTACAGATCATAGCACCATGAAGCAACTGACTCTCAAGAAATAGGAACTGTCACTGGCCCATTACTAGCCAGTGCAGTGTGAGCATTAGCTCGCGCAACTGGTGTAGCCATTAAAAAGGTCTCTACTTGTCATTTTCCTGAATTTATTGCCATACTACATGACAGGGCACATTCCTGAGAGTAGAAAAAGGCATCTCAGTTGCCTGTCCTCCACCACCAGGCTTTGAATTTTCTAAATGGGAAGGAACTGTATTTTCAGCGTATAATGTACCATCATGTGAGATATGCCTGTTAGGGCAGTGAGGTCTGCTTATCACAAGTATATTCAACAACTCTGCCTTGGTTTAGCTAATAGGGATGGGAAAGATTGCCACTTGCAATTTTCTGCCCTGGAAAGGCACTATGAAGCTAGACTGAGTTAATTGTTGTGACAAAATGTACAGACTTTTATAGCTGGAAGAAAATGAAGAATGCAAATGATGTTCCCAAGTAGACTTGTCTCTGAAGTTCTTCACTAGAGGGATATGGCAGGTAACATAGCTCTTAGGTTGAGTAATAAGGAATGAGATAATGCTTCATATGACAGGTAGAGAACTTATCAACAGTACATTTTGTTCATAAAAGAATCTACCAAGCTTCTAAATATAAGGAAGTTTTTCAGCAATACCTGGTATCATTTGGCAAAATTATACGCGTGTATTAAATAGCTATTCAGCTATTTAGCTCAGGGTAAAATATCAGCATTTTGCATATTCCCAGAGTTTAAAATATATTTGTTCTTAATAATTAGATGTTGTATTATGCTTTTTAATACATGCTTTTCATTCCCACTGAAGCCAGTAAAGGTAACATTTAGCACCAAGCTTTTACCCAGGGATTCTTTCATCCAGATTAAAAAAACCCAAGAATTAGTAGAAAATGTTAATAATTTTTTCCTGATATTCACATTCCTTTCAACAGGATGAGTAAGAGGATGAAGTGAAGTAGTAGAACGCGATTTCCTTCAAAATTGAGGGAAGAGCAAGAGAGCTAAATTGCTGAACCCCAGTGGCCTAGCAGAATTGGTTAACTGTAGGGTAAAATCTATCAGATATGACAGAGTAGGAAGACAGAGTGACATGTGCTTAAAAAATGATCAGCCCTCTTAGAGTTCAGCATTGCTCAGTGTCAGTTCCAGCTGAAGGTTTCAGAAGGCAGTTATTTGTCAAACAACTCACTTGAAAAAAAAATATCATGTTATCCTTTTGATTATTCCACACTTCATTAGAGAAGCTTTTCTGGAGATTGCATGCACTAGCTGGAACCATCTTACTGTCCCGCTCTGAACTCCAGCACACCAGGAGGCTGCCACAAAGTACCCTAAAATCTCAATATTAGCTATTCTGAAAGTGGTAGAAAGCAGAATGGTAGATCTCCAACAATGAAAGATCCTCAGAACTCTTCCATCTTATAATTTGCAGTCTATAATGGACCTGGAATATCAAAAAAGGTATCATTTGCCAGTCACTCAGAAGAGATTGCCTAAAGCATATTTCAGCACAGTAGAGAATCAGACCCAATATTTCCTTTCTAGTGTGCCACATCCAGCATGTGGCTGTCCAGTCAAGCGGATGCATGTGCTGGTTGTCATAATAACTGGTGCCCTGACAACAACACACACAAAGTGTGATGCCAACAACAAGCAGGTTACACAGGCTGTGCTCAAAATTTCCTATTGAATATAATTAGCAAACCATCGGTGGTAAAAAAATCTATCCCATCCAGCGTGAAAATTTACTATTCAAATGCACTGAAAAAATCATTCAGACTTGAGAGATGAGAAGGAGGCTTCGTTTCTTTTATTTGGTGAAAATATATTTCCAAGGTCAGAAGTGATCTTAATGTGATCAGATGTGATTAAAATACTACAGTATCAGTAGTCTCAGATAAAGACTGCTGTTGTACAACTATGAGGAAAGTTGCCTCAGGCTTGTGCGCCCTCTGGATTCCTAGTTGGTCTCCTGGCGCTAAAGCACTAAAGCACTGGGAAGGTTGAGCTAAGAAGCAGCACTTGGTAGAGCTACACTATGATCCAATGTATTGGTAGGGTGCAAACGGACTGCTTTCCTCCTCATTTATACTGGGACAGTGTCTGCTCTGGAGAATTCAGGACTTTCCACAACCTTGCATGATATGAAAAAAACTTGCCTATGTGACAAAATTTTGCCGCTTTTCTTCAAGAATTTTGTATCACATCACAAAAAGAAAGAGTTGATGACATGAGCAGTCAGGGGCATTGCCTATCATGTCAGCCACAGGAAAAACTGTCAAAAAAAACTTTTAAATATGTTCACAAGTAATATGATAACATTATTCTTAGCCTTAGCATAACAACATAAGCGTAATCTCAGCATGATAGCAACTGTTATTATCCAATAACAAGGCAAAATAATTTATTACGAATTGCATGAAAAAGCTGGGTGGCTTGTTTTCCAAAGAGGTTCCCTTTTACTGGAGGAAGGGCATACAGCCCGAACAAGACACTGCTTTTTGTGGTTCACAACCAAAGTAAGAGATGTACTTGCAGAAACCACTTGTAGGTTCTGGTGACTGGTCCCACAATACCAAAATAAAAAATAACTGTGCAAGGCCTATTCATTCTCACGCTGCCTTTCTGCTTCTTGGTCTGCTACTGTATCAGCTTGCAGTATCATGCTAGAAAAAAAATATATAGCTCTGCTATGTGTAGTCTCTGCACATCTGTGTTAGCAGCATCTTTTTTTTTTTTTTTTTTTTTTTTTTACTTAGAAAAAAATTAATATGTAAAAAAATAATTTTGGACAGTAACCAAAGAGCAGATCCCAGCTTACATACAGAAATGGGCAGTGCAACTAAGAAATCTGCCAGACAGCTTGTCTGATGATTTTAATTGGCAGGACATCACTCAGCTGCTCATCTTTGATCAGGCTCTGCTACTGTCTGTGGCTGGCAGAGATTAGTTTGTGTCTAGTTGCTGGAAATAGGAAGAAGAAACTCCTAATCTAGTTGTCATCAAGAATAGTAGGCTTCGTAAGAAGCATTAAGAAACATTATCTGTTCCTTCTCAGAGTACAACAAAACCTGAAGAGATGCTACAAAACAGGGTTGCTGGCTAATGATCCCATGTACAGCTAGATCCACCAAAATCCACAGAATCACAGAATGGTTCAGGTTGGAAGGGACCTCTAGAGATCAACTAGTCTAACCCCCCTGCTCAAGCAGGGACACTTAGAACACGGGGCACAGCACAAAATCCAGTGCTCTGAATCTCCCCTCTTCTCCTCATTGCATAGTTACAAAGTGTACCAGGGTACATATGAAAGGAGATAAAAACAACAGTAACACCACTGCAATTGGGGTGATTTTTAAGAAAACAGCTGTCTGCAGATTAAGAAAAAGTATTCTGATTTCTTTGATAAACATGAGGGAGGATCAGATCCAGAAGGTTAGACAAGAATTTTATCCTCCAACTCCCATCCTGTGCCTTTGGTTGATGGGCAGTTGGAGGCAATGATGCAGAGGGAGGTTACAAGATTTTCTGGGACAACATAAAAAGTTATGACTTTTAGTAGGCCTGATCTGGGATGAGTCATTGCATCTGTCGAAGCCTTTCTTTCCCTGTAGGAAATATATGCCCTTCTCTAAAGTAGTTTGTGATAACATATACTCTTATTATAACAACTGTTCAGAATTGCCTTAATGGAGCTGTATGTATCTATCCATGCACATATATATAGTGTATACATACATATTCTTAATTATACATAAATTTACACACAGATATGCTATACATCTCTTGTCTCTGTTAAACAGTAGGATTAGATATTTAATGTAGCCAACCTTTCATGTACTTTTTTCCAAATAGTCTTCTGAATATTTGCCATTTATAATGTGATTTACCTCTAACTTTCCAAACTCATAATACCTTAATTAAAAAAAAATCCATGAATCAACAAATCAAATTAAAATCTAGGCATAAAATCCAGACGGGTTGTGTATTTTGCAAGAAAGATTGCCAGAGAGCCCAGAGCTGTTCAGAAGTCTCACAAAACTCTCACACAAAAGGTGATTATAGCACTTCTCTTAAGGTAAGAATGATACTTTTTTTCAAATGTATGGAAAATAAAATTTCATCAGGTTAGGACTCCATCTTCTACTCCTCATAGTAATGGAAATTTTTCTGAGCAATTGCAGACACATTCAGAATATCTAAATAGTGTACTAGGTGTGCCTGTCTGTTTGAGCAATTAGGAAATATTAACTTTCCATCTCTATAGAAGATATGGGGGATTTACAAGTCTTTTCAGTCCTTGCTATAAAAATCTTTCATTTTAATCTCTATGAAGGGTGATTTTTTTGTTGTTTGTTCCTTTTTGTTTGTTTGTTTGTGTTTTTTTAACCAGTAGAACATTTTGCTAAGCTTATTTTTACTTAGAGTAGCAATTTCTGGTGTATGTTAAACCATGGTAGCATCTGGCCTCTTGGCAGGTTCCATAGACAACTGGCAGTTTAGGACTAACATGTCTGTCAGATGGTGAGGCGGCTGCTGATGGGCTGTGCCTGTATCATTTCCCCAGATGTCTTTCTTTTTAAAATTCCCATTAACTCTATGAAATCTGTGCATCTGTTTGTACACACATTATCATGTACATTTATGAAATAGGGATGACAGTTAGAAAGAGTTTTTCTACAATTGACTTTTCTATACTTTTCCTGATAAATTGTCATAATTAAAGCTGTCCTTGTGCTATTTCTTATTTCAGTTGAGGTAGGCTCTGCTTTATGATGTACCAGTTTAATTTGTTGTGTATTTACTTGTTGAGTTTATCTGGGTTTTTTTTCCTAAGTGTTTGGAAAATACAGCAATGGATGCATTCTAAACCTGTAGAAACTATAAATATGGTGATAAGATACACAGTTTACCCTGCATGAAAAAAAAAAAAAACAGAAGAAAAAAAATCATGTTTCAAGTCCTATAGTGACATTTCAGCTTGTTCTGTGGCCCAGATGCAGAGCATCATTGCTCACCTATATATTTCATGTTGAATCTTATGTTGATTATTGGGATATTTGGATGCCTGCTTTATAAAACTCAGTTCTGACACCAAAAGATTTGTTTTCTCTTTTTCTCAAGGTGGCACCTTTTCCTGTTGTCGGAGACCCTCAGTATATCTCATTCTTCAAACATTTTTTTTCTTTCATGTTGAATGACCCCATTAACTTACGATTGACTTTTCAACCCCACACGCTTAGACTGCTGGATCAGCTGGTGAAAAATAATTTGACCTTCCTACTTACCTGCCATGTGGAAATCACGGCAGGAACGGATCAGTGAACCGCAGACAAGCAAACAGTGCTGGACACTTGCCTTTTCATAAATCTGTACCTGAGGTCAGTCAACAGCTATGCCAATTGATATTATGTAGGCAGGTAGCATGAGGTGTAAACCAGCTGAGATACAAGGAGAGTGACCTTTAGACAGTGTATTGGATTTACTTCATTTGCCTTAATGCTCACCAGAAAAGAAGTGTAGAATGTGAAGTGAAAAGTCACAAAAAGCATAAACATCTCAAAATGACATGCTAAGAAAATTATTAGGTGCTTGTTTTATCCAGAAAGCACTTTCATAGTCAATATTTTCTTATTTCCAGTCATCACCTCTTTAAATAGACAAAATGAGCACAACAATAATCCCCTTTTCTATCTCCCAAAGCAAAAATGGTTGCTTGACACTAATATGAGTTTCTTTTGTGCCAGTTCATAGTCATTGCCAGGTTGATGAAATTTGAGAGACAAAAAATACACTATATCATTTCAGTTTTATGAGTTCTGTGGAATCTTCAGGGAGGGGGAGTTGTCACCCTAGAGAACTGCCTCACGTGTTAACAAATCTTATTGCCAAAGCTAATTAGCCTAATAATGCTATACTTGGCTAAAACAAAAGAAAAATTGCTCTTCAGTTGGCACAAAGTGAACTGGTTGCCCGGGAGAAATACTATGGCTTGCTATCATATTTAGAAATAGAATCAAACAGCTCAGAGTTGGATACGGAAATTCCCAAACTGCAAACAGCACTTGGAAAGGAGGACTTCCAGCTACATCTTCTTTGCTGACATACACAAAACATTTAGTCTCCTGAGTTATTTTGACACTGCTTTCAAATTTTATGCAGGCGGCTATGAATTTATGGCTGTGTGGATTTTTTCTGCATGGTACAATTAAGGAGAGTAGGTCAAGAAAACATTCAGCTATGTTTTGATCCACATAATTTTTTTGCCCTATGTACAAGTAGAATGTAACTCCTCAGAGAGAAGGATTCTTAGGCTATTTGCATTCATAAAGGTAACTTACATAGCAATTCTCATATTCAGATGAATTGTATTAATTATTCAAAGGTTTAAAGAAAGATCTCACAACTACACTTCCTAGATAAGGACATCATAAACTTATTGGAGGCATTTGGCTTTTACTTCAGCTATGGCTTTGACCTTTCTGTGGCTTGGAAATATCTATGATAATTTCTGTACTAGAAATAGGAGCAAGACATTCCCCCCCACCAAAGACCAGAATGTTCAGAACTCATTAACTTTTTGTCTTTTTCCTTAACACAACAACAACAAAAAAAAAAAGGCATTGATTTTGGAGCAGTTTTTGTTGTTCTCACTCAGAGTCATCTAGGTGAATCTGAGGCTTTAATATACTAAAAAAAGCTGAAAAGCATCCCTCCCAAATTCCATGCAAGTACAGCATGATATTAGATCATTTAACTGCTATGCTTGAGAACATGTATTAAAAATATAAAATACTGAAATATTCTACAAAGCGATAACCGAACTAATCATACGTAACTCTTTCCAGTGTGATTCACTCACTTTAAGCTGAAGTGAAATCTAACCAAGAGGTCAAATCCAAAAATTCACTCTGGTAGCTGTTGCAGCTGTCATCCAATGCAGACTGTTGAGAATTACAGCCGAGGGAGAATAATTAGTGCATAGGGTTGACTATTGATTAGTCAAGGGTGAACGTGAAAAGGTTAAAAAGCTGGATTTGAATTTGACAATAACACAGAAAGAATGATTAATTTCACCTTACAGGATTATCCAAATGTTTTGGTCATAAAAATAAGGTTAAAAAAATATTTTTTTCCAATAATATTTCCAGAATTTCCTTCTTTGAATAGGACTTGAACATCTGTCTTGATCTTCTGTTTTCAGGCAGTCTTTTTCATTTGTTTGTTTGCTTGTTTGTTTGCTTTATATGCCTGCAATACAGAAATGCAAAGTGAAAAATAAGAGTAAGAATAGTAAAACTTTTATTTTAACTAAAAGAAAGATTTCATCTGTGTTTAGTTTAAATTTTGGAGAAAGATTCATAGATATATTTATAACTATACCTCTTTATTTTGTCCTTTTTAATGTTATCTAATCATGAAATTAGAAATGACAGGTATAGAATTGTCATAGCAAAGCATAGAATTTTCTGTTTGTTTGATAGCTCACATATATATGGGTGTGCTGGCAAAATACATCACAGAGTGACTAAGCTGGATACTGTCTTTAGGCTGAAGTATTCTACTAAAGATTGAGTTATGTTCTCTTTTTTAAAGATGGCAAAATAATTGCATGCTGTGCTACGCTTTTTGGTCTTATTTAGCACACATTCAGTTTTCACTTTTCCTTAGTTCCATTTGAGCTCAAGTGGCAGTGTCATTCCCAGGAAAGGTTGGTCTTCCCTTTTTTGCTTGTTTTGTTTGCTTCTGGGAGACTTCTGTGAGCCTGCATGTACTTATTTCTTGTACTTTAATATAAAGGAAAATTTCACAAAGCTCTGTGTTCCCACTGTTCAGTGGGTTTTAGAGAAAACTAATAAAATTGGACCTTAAAAAAAACTCCATTTCTTCTGTTGCTTATTCGGCATTTATTTTTTCTCTTATTTTTTGATGGCATGATTTTCTTTGTCCTTCATTTTCCTGAGATGATAATATTTACTGTCTCTCTCATACCTTTTTGTTAGTTTTATTTTAGTCTCACTGAAAAGAAAATCTTTTTCATGGGAAGACGTTTCCCCTTCCTTGCACAGGCCACCTTATTCTGAAATTGCAGGCTTGAAAAGACTTTCCTCATGGCTTATGTTCTTGGTAAAGATGTTCGTGTTTAGCTTGCGCTCATTTTTGTTGTGTTTTGTTTTTAGCAGGTAGATATAAATAGTTCTAAATTTCCAACTGATTCATCTGCAACTCAGACCTTTATTTTATTTTAATTAAATCTCTTCAATTTAGTCATACTTTTCAGTCCAAATATTCATCCAGCTCAAAATGTTGGTAAACAATTGGTAGTGGATATTTAGGGAAGCATTAATGAGAAGCTGTGTATGGAGTGAGCTTTCCTTTGATCCAACCATTTCCTATTTGACGAGGGAAACCTCAGTGTAGAGGTTTTCCTATGCTTGATATTGAAGTACTGATGTTCGAAAAAATTGTCCAACTCCCTGTTTCAAAGCATTTATTTCATTGACTATCTCAAATATACCTACAAAGCAAGACAGCAATGATTTCTATATTTATTTTTTTCCTTCCATAAAAAGGTCCATCCCTGACATACCTCAATGGCATATGTTTTATATTGTTTGAAGAAGAAAAAAATCTTTTCCCATTCATCTTCTCTAAAATATTTCTAATTTAATAGACCTTTAAGCATCTGTCCTCTCTCATATCTCTTCTCTGAGCATTGTCTCCTGTGCTAAAGTGCACTTTGGTCACATGCAGAAATATAATGTTATGATAATACAAGGAGAAGATTGTAGCATATAATTATACCACAATTGTTCACCAGAAGTATCAGTTCAGAAAAACAAGTTGCATGGAAGAATATTTTAGATGTAGTTTTTAGCCTTTAAGCAAACACTTCAAATCACATTTCAAATGAAAATTAATGATATATGAATATTAATATGCTTCTGTTTTATCAGACAAGACTGCAATTTGTTGATCTTTCTGTGTTGTCAATTTTTTCTAAAATGTCTACTGCTCAAGGGCAATATAACTGAAAGATATTTAAAAAAAAAAAAAAGAAAAGTCAGAGGTCCGGCTAGTAGGAAAAAGAATAAATATTTAAAAGCTGTTGGTCTAAAGCCGAACCTGGCAAAAACCTTTGCAGTAAACATTTTTTATTTTAAAATATACAGTTTTCCATATATCAAAATAGTTCATAGGTATATATCAATTTCATGGCATAATACTAATATACGCATATATATACATATGCATATATGCAATACTAATATATGAATATAATTAACAATAGATCCATAGTGCACATCATATTTGAGGGTAATATTAAAACATGAATAAATGAATCAAGGAAAAATATTACTCTGCAAGACTTAAGCATTATCTAATTTAATAGTTTCTCCATCTAAACTGGGAATCAGTTGGTATTTTTTTGAGAGAAAAGCTTGGAATCCCTACAATAAATTACTCTGCAAGAGCAAGAAGTATTCATTTCGAATCTATTTGCTAAGATTTGTAAATTGAGATGCCTGTACACAGTAAAACTGAGCATGTCCTCCTTTTGCTGTAAAATTACCATGTTTGTCGGAACAGAAGTAGGCAGATTCCACTGAACAATATCAATGTCCCATTAGAGAGAGCAGAGCCTTTCCCCACAGGCCACATGAGATTGTAAGCCTGGGAGACTCCAGCGCATAATAATGCCAAAAAATCATCATTGAGGTTATCTACATTAACAAGCAGCTTTAATAATCTTTCTTTATTCATTTATGTAATTCATAAATGAGAATAATGAATACATCCTTAAAAGTATACTATTTACTAGTTGCCAAACACAAGCAATGAAAGGGAATAGAATGCAGGATGAGCATGGTTATTATAAATAAAGAGCTACAGTTCTTCTGTTGAAATATTGTATTAATATAGGGTTCCATACCATCATAATAAGCATTTAGAAAAATACTATGTAAAAGCCTATAATCAGCCATTTCTCTGCACTACATTATGGTTATTGCAAAATCAGTTCCAAAAACATAAAATGCCCCTTAAAATAGTATCTCCATGTACCATAAACTAAAATATTTATGCTTATCACACATCCAATTTAGCATTTCAAATCTTTTTTAATCAAAGCTGTAGTTTCCTGAGCTATCCTCTCATAGCAAATTGTTAAACATTGTAAATGCAAAGGTAGACACTAATCAGTGGTTCATATTGAGTGGAGAATGGGGAGGAGGAAAGAGACCTCACATTCAGGTACAGCCACATTTTCTATGTCATAACCATCTGCAAAATGGCATTTATCTGAGCACAGTGTACAATGAATGCTAACATTTACTAGGCAAAGCTTTGGCATCACTACAGGATTTACTCTTTCTCCATCAAGGACAACACTCTCATAGAGCAAACAACAGCAACCCAGGGATTCCAGCTACAAGAGGAAATACAGGTTGCTATGTAACAATTCATGCAGGTTTTGCAGCAGCAGATGGACATTTTGAACAGAATTGATGCCCATTTGGCGCTTATTCCTTGTATTTCCAGAAGTTTGAGTTTTAAAGCAGACCCGCCACAAAATGTGTTGAGATTGTAGAATATGAGCCTGAGCACTTTGGATCCTTGTCTCTACTCCTTGTGTTCCTGGATAAAGTCACTCATGTTGCTCTTTCCCTGAAGGCCAAAGCCCAGATGTCACCAAGTACAGGAGCCTTAACTCTCATCGGCTCTGTCCATGAGGGTAAATTGAGTTCCCTAAGGCAAGCCATATCATGAGAGATGTACAAGAGGACCCCAGCAGCTTGTACAGGCACTATTTTGACCATGACCTGTGGGTCATGCTGTGACATTTATACTCTCATTTCACTGTCTCTTCAGTGGAATAAATTATTCAGCTTTCTCTCATTTGTGTGGGACACCTGCACATCAGTACAGGCAGAAATGGGTCAGAAATGGGAAAATACTGATTAAAAAAACTAATAAGAGAACAAAGACACAGACCTGCTCACTGAAGCCATCTGCTTACAATCTTCATTGGGTAGCTAGTGAGGCATCAGTTGGACAGTGACCCCTCAAAAATTATTTTCTTTGCTATATGCTCATTCAGGCTTCTGTGGCATGCAGCACTGTTTAGAGCATTTTCCCTTGTTCAACAAATATAAGTGATGTGATATTTTACATTTGGAAACCATACTGCTGCAGGAAAAAAAAAGAAGACAGTGCCTCTTGCAAAGGAACTGGGCAAGAATATGTATTGGGGAAAAGGAAGGCAACATAAGGAATTCTTTGGAGACATAATGTGTTGTATTGATCTTCTCTGTGAACACTGCTATCTGATCTAGCCAGCCTGAGATGCCGGCATAATGGCAGATATGCTGCATGGGATCTGATGCACCTGCACATCAGAAGAAGGAAATTCCTATTAAGGGAGGCTGGGCAGAGAACAAGGTGATTTGGCTGATACCACTAATAGTACTGTCTTACCTAATGGTTTTGCTGCTTTTTCTCATAATAGTGCACCATTTAAAAACTCTGATATCTTAAAACAGATATCGTCCTGAACGCCTCCCCAGTGACGCTGGACTTAGCCATGCTAGCAGCAGTCATAATGAGCTAAGCAATAGCCCTTCCAAATGCTTGCTCTAATTTCCTAGAGCTGGCAGACATGGTGCTCACAAGCCTTTTAAGATGCTCTTTGTGTCTCTCACATGCTGTTTGTTCCTTGCATGTTATCCTCATCACTACCTGAAACAAATCTTAGTCTTGATTTTCATTCTGTTATAATGCCTCTTCCCACTCTGGCAGCCAAAACATAGTTTATTATTGGCCTAACTTGGAAGTGGAGGAATGCAGGAAAGGCCCCAGATGGAGTAAGACTGATCCTAACAGGATGATGGCCGTGTTAAAGGGCAGCTTTCTCACTCCGGCACTGATTGGGAATTGACCTGAGGAGTCAAAGAACAGTTCAGAACTCTGCTTAAGTTGTTCAAAGCTCTATCAGGGAGTGTAATATTCCTTGATCATTCATTGAATTGGGAAATGTAATGAATTTTCTCATTCCATTAGGTTCACAGAGTAATGCAGGATGGGCCCTGTCTGATAGTAGATAAGATTCATCTCAAGTTCCTCAAGTTATATTTCAAAAAGTGGAAGAAAGGACAGGTCCATTGGGAGAAATACAGGAACGTTGTCAGGGAATGCAGAGATGCTACAAGGAAAGCTAAGGCACATTTGGAATGAAATTTGGCAGGGGATGTTAAGAGTAACAAGAACACTTTCAAATATATTAACAAAAGGAAGGTCAGAGAGAACGTGGGTCCACTAGTGAACGGAGTGGGTACCCTGGTAACGAAAAACACGGAGAAAGCAGAGCTGCTGAATGCTGCCTTTGCTTCTGTGTTTGTCAGGGGCAGCCCCCTAGAATCCCAGGCCCTAGGCACACATGAAGAGAGCCAGGGAGAGGAAGGCTTGCCCTGGGTAGAGGAAGAGTGGGTCAGAGAGCATCTAGGGAGACTCTACACCCACAAATCCATGGGCCCTGATGGGATGCACCCCAGAGTGTTGCGGGAACTGGCAGATGTCATAGCCAAGCTGCTCGCCATCATCTT
>JAVCKT010011545.1:426-26636 GCA_032273925.1 Rhynchotus rufescens
TTTACCTCAGATGATTTTCTAAACCTGACTTAGCTTTCCTGTTCAATATAACCTAGTGAAGCTCCTTGAAATGCTCGTGCCATCTCCCCTGGGATCCACACAACCTTTTCCACCTATGACATTGTTGGCAAGGAGCTCAGCCTTGTGCTAGCCCCTGTATGATAAGTCACTTATTTTAAGCCTGGCACTTGATACTGTTGTTGATAATGCCAGGCCTTGTGTTGGAAGGGGAGTGATCAGACAGTTCCTTTTGACTTTTGCTGCTGTGTGGTAAACAATAATAAAACTTGTATCTTTATCCCTTCATGTGTTAGCCATTTCTTTATTCTACTAATCTCTAAAAAACATTAAGCAGAACCTACTGCTATTTCTTGGTCCAATCTAAATTGAATATATTGATCATACATGGTTTATTGTTTTCTTCTTTAACTTGTATGACATAGGATGTTTTCGTCTTAATTAACCTCTGCGTAAATTAATATGCAGAAATATAATAATGTAAGCTATTAACAAGTATGCTGCAATAGGTGGCTATTTGCTTATATTCTAGTACTTCTAATATACTTTTCTTGCCTTATTTAGGAAACCACTGATTGCCTGCGTGGAGAAGCAACTACTAGGAGAACACTTAACAGCTATTTTGCAAAAAGGTATTTTTCTAAGTTAATATAACATGCTAAATGAATGATCCATAAATCTATGAGCCCTGATGGGATGTACCTAAAAGTGTGGAGGAAGCAGGCTACTATAATTGCTAGGCCACTCTTGATGCCCTTGAAAGGTCTTGAAGAGGACCTGAGGGCTAGAAGAATGCAAATGTCACTGTAGTCTTCCAGAAGAGCAAGAAGGAGGACCCAGGCAACCCTGGGACAGCTTCAGGTTCAGCTTCACCTCCATCCTTGAAAAGGTGATGGAAAAGCTTGTGCTGGATGCCATCATGAAGTCCCTTAACCAAAGCGGGTAGCCTTCCCTGATGGGCTGTCTAGGGAGATAAGAGCAGTGAATTGTCTGCCTTGGCTCTCTCAAGGCTTTGACACTATCTCCCAGAAGATCCTCTCGGGCAAGCTCAAAGTAGGGGCTAGATGTGCACAAAGTGAAGTGGACTGAGAGGTTGCTGAATGGCAGAGCTCAGATGTTTGTAGTCAGTGGTGCAAGTCTAGCTGGAGGCCTGTAGCTAGTGGTGTCCCCCTGGGTCAGTATTGCATTCAGTCCTGTTCAACTTGCTCATCAGTGGCCTGGGTGAAGAACAGAGTGCCTCCTTGGCAAGCTTGCTGGTGACACAAGATGGGGAGGAGTGGCTGATCATAGAATCATATAATCCTTAAGGTTGGAAGGGAGCTCTACAGGTCATGTAGTCCAACCCCGCAGCACACACAGGGTGACCTAGAGCACATGGCATAGGGTGGCATTCAAGCAGGTTTGGAAGATCTCCAGAGAAGAAGACTCCACAGCCTCTCTGGGCAGCCTGTTCCAGGGCTCTGTCACCCTCACTGTTAAACAAATTTTTCCTTAAGCCTTCTTCAGACTGAACAGACCCAGCTCTCTCAGCCTTAAGATGCCCCAGAGGGCCTCTGTTCAGAGACACTTGGGACAGGTGGAAGGGATGGGTGGAGGGAACCTCGTGAGGTTCAGCAAAGGGAAATGCAGGGGCCTACCTGTGGGGAGGAATAACCAGTGCAGGTTGGGGACTGACATACTGGAAAGCTGCTCTGCGGAAACGTCCTTGGGAGTCCTGGTTGACACCAAGTTAACCATGAGGCAGCAGTGCCCTCGTGGCCAAGAAGGCTGATGGGATCCTGGCTGCATCAGGAGGAGTGTTGCCAGCAGGGCAAGGGAGGGGATCCTGCCCCTCTCAGCTCTGGGGAGGCCGCATCTGGAGTATTGGGGGTGGTTTGGGGCTCCCCAGTATGAGAGGGATGTGTTGCTTCTAGAGAGAGTTCAGCACAGAGCTATGAAGATGATGAGAGGACTGGAGCATCTCTGCTATGGGAAAGATGAAGTGAGCTAAGCCTGTTCAGCATGGAGAAGAGGAGGCTGAGAGGATGTTTCCAGTGTATACAAATATCTGAAGGGAGAGTGTCAAAAGGATGGGGCTGGACTGTTTTCACTGGTGCTGAGAAACAGGACAAGAGGCTAAAGCTGAAAGAGAGGAAGCTCTGTTGGCAAACAAGGGAAACTGCTTTCCTATGAGGGTGACCAAGCCCTGGAACAGGCTGCCCAGGGAGGCTGTGGAGTCTCCTTCTCTGGAGATCTTCCAAACCCGCCTGGATGCCGCCTTGTGCCCGGGCTCTGGGTGTCCCTGCTGGAGCAGGGGGTTGGACTAGATGATCTCTAGAGGTCCCTTCCAAACTTAAACATTCTGCGATTCTCTCCAACTGCCCCACATCCCTCCCACTCTGCATAGGAATGGGCCAAAGAGAGGGAGAAGGAGCTGAATCAGGAGCTGAAAAGGGGTTAAAAATGGGGAATGAATCCAACAGGCCTGGCCAGAGCCATTCATAACAGTGGCATTGAGTTACCTCAGGCCGTCGCCAATCCAGTTACTTATTAATTCAGATTTCATTTCAGGCCTGTGTCACTGAATACTTTTCAGCTTATGAAGGCAGCATGGTAGCCCACATTAATTTTATTGTACCCAAATCTGGGCATTTCACAGAAGACGTTAACTCTTCGCCTACCTCTCCGATTCATATTACGGATTATAAAGAAAATGCCTGTTTTCCTCAAGAAAGATGAAAGAATCCGTGTGTTGATGCAGTAGCTGGAGCTGTGTAACACCAGAAACGCAGGACAGAAGAGCAGCTGAAATGGCCCTGTGGGGATCACGGGATGGGACCCCCCAGCTGCTACACCAGGGCAGCTTGTGCACATCCGAAAGCAGCTTGTGCTACAAACCCTGCTTGGAGGAAGGATTTGAAAAGGCCCAAAAGGCCTGAAAAGAGTAAAAGGAAGAACCCCATCAGGGAACGGAGAGAGGCCAGGGGGGGCAGGGGCTGCACCAAGGTCGCCCCCTTCTTTGGCATTCAGATGGTGTTGGTTGTTCTGCCAGCTGGATCCTCTCAAGGCTGATACTAAAGAACACAAAAGCCCTTTGTCCTTCCTACGGGAGACTTTGGAGTACAAGGAATTGGGCTCTTCTGGGAATGAGGCTCCTGCCTTATTATGTAGCGTTTGAATGCCTCCAATTCAGATATGTGTGCCTGTATTGTGCCTGCCAGTAGAAAAAACTAAAAACTCCACAGCATTCACAGTGATACTGGCACTTGCTGCTTCCCATGTTCCATATTTTCCTCAGCCGTGTGGAATCCGCTTTGGATTTTGCAGGAAACTTTGCATATGACCCTGCTAGTCTGACAAGGCATCAACCCGTGTCACTCGAGGCTGCCTGTTGTTCTGCAGTCGCAGTCCAGGCCAGGCTCCCAGGTAACTAACAGTGTTTCCTCCTTGCAGGAGCTCACAGGGAAGCTGCCACGGGAGTATCCCCTGGATCCTGGGGAGGAGCCACCCATTGTAAGGAGAAGAATAGGAACTGCCTTCAAACTGGATGAGCAGAAAATCCTGCCTAAGGGAGAGGTGAGGCTCTGCCCTTCCCTTCCAGCCACCTCGGCTCTCTAGGACACCCAGCTTGCATCATGTAGGGGCCATCATGTTTTCCCTTGAAATGACTGAAGTTGGTCACAGGGCCTTTCTTTTTCTTCTTTAATTTCATTAAGAGAATCTGCAATTTCGCTTAGCAATCAGCTGTACAGTGAGGATGAGGGAGGGTTAGCGACCTTAGCTCAGGCTCAGAGGTGAGATGAAGGCCTCAGGCTCTGCTAGAGGCCACAGACCTGGCTGGGATGGGAACTGGAGCAGTGATGATCCCGAGGCCCCAGTGCCTGGACGTGGTGGCTGGGATGAGTTGGGGGAACATCGCAAAGCCCTTGAGCCATCTGAGCCCTGCTGCTGACTGACGTTTATAGCACATACAGCCCCTTTCCTCCCACCTTAGCAGCAGTCTGAACTCAGAACCAGAAGCCCCCAGGTCGTTTTCCCCTAACAGGATGAAAAGCACCAGAAATCCCCATTTTTAGCCCTGCAACAGCAAAGCAAAACCATTTCACTCGGCAGCCCCTAAACAAAAGAGCCGTCATCCCTACCTATAGGGAGCTGGATTTGTGTTTTCCCGAGTGTGCCGGGCAGGCTTTGCTCTCCCTCCTGGCTCCCACAATGAGCTGGGTCAGGGCCCTGAACCGTGGCTGTGAAAACAGCTGCGAGGCGGCACCGGATCCACAGAAAAGCCATTGTCTGCGGAGACGCATTTGTCTCAAGACACTTGTGAGTCTTCCAGTTTTGGGTTTCCGTTTTTATTTTTGTAAGGGGAGAGCCCGGCTCTGCTGTGGCCGTGTGGTTTAAGGCCCAGCTCAGCCAGGAAATTAACTGTTTGTCGTTCTGCTGGTGTTGGCCTTCTGTGGAAAAGAAGCAATAAGCAGCTGGAGCCCCTCCGTTGTGTTCTCCATGGATCCTGGGAGAGGAATTCCACTGAAGTCAGATATTCATGAACTAGCACATTCAGTGAAGCTTTTCAAAGGAGAGCACTGCTTACATTTACTCCGAAGATCCCTGCAGCCTGTTGGCTGCTCCCTTTTATAGCCTGTTCTCCAGCTTCCCCAAATCCTGCTGCTTTGGGGCCGTGGGGTGAAATATCCCCTTATTCCAGCAGCAGGATGTAGGTGGGCAGTGGAGCAGCTTTTCCCTGCTGCCCTCCCTGCATTGTGACAGCAGCATCTCAAACGTGCCCAGGAGTTTTTCCTCCTCCCACCTTTTCCATCTGTCCAACTTTAGGTTCCATTCTCAAAGAATAACGTTGGGCTCTGTTTGTTTGGCTGCCTTTCCTAGAGCTTTTAGAGGCCAGTGATGATTTTCATACATGTTTCAGCAAGCATGAATGCTGGAAACTCAGTTTAAATGAAAAGGTGAAATTCTCCCATACTCACGTAATTCTGGATTTTGCCCCAACGCAGCAAAACGGGTTCCCAGCCTTAAAACTCTATTGTGTCAAGTTATTTTTAGCAAGCTTGATTTTGATAGAGGTTATAAATTCCTCAAAAAGGCACCTCCTAAGAAGGTGGGAGTGGGTAGGTCCAGTATTCAGTAAAATGAGGGAAATTACAATTATCATTTTAAGGCAATGCTAAGTCACCACTGACAGCAGAGAGAGGTTTTCAAGCCAGAAGCCCAGAATAAAAATCTAAGGGGCCCATTTCAGTCTGATTAAAATTCCCACCGCACCAGCTCTTGCAGCATGTGTGAATTGAACAGATTTGAGTTTGTACAACAGGAGGATCTCCGTGAGCACGTGGCTATCAGCGCTTGTGATTTCAGCACTAACGCTTCATTAGAAGAAAAAGAGTTTGGATTTCTTCCCTAATTTACAGTGTGCTGTAGCAGGCCAGCAGCAACAGCTCCATTGAGTTGGGAGAGGTAGCCAAATCCATTGCAAACAGCTTCTGTGCTGGCATGAACCTGCCTGCAGGCCTTGGCTTCGGGGCCCTGTGGCTGGAAGCTACACCTGGAATGGTGGGGTGGAGGTGGGAAGGGGAGGCACGGGTCAGAGCTGAGATCAGGAGAGCAGCAGGATGATGGGTGGCTTCCTCACGGAGGGTCCTGAGCAGGAGGGTCCGGGGGAGCTTCCTCGTGGCCAGGCAAGGGGAGTTTGGTGGCAGCCTGGACCCCTTATCCCTTTTCCATGTCCCTTTTCCAAGGAGGCCGAGCTGGAGCGCCTGGAGAGGGAGTTTGCCATTCAGTCTCAGATCACAGAGGCTGCCCGGCGCCTGGCGAGCGACCCGAACGTCAGCAAGAAGCTGAAGAAGCAGAGGAAGACGTCCTACCTGAACGCTCTGAAGAAGCTGCAGGAGATCGAAAACGCCATCAACGAGTATCGCATCAAATCTGGGAAGAAGCCAACCCAGAGGGCATCCCTCATCATAGATGGTGAGTGGGGTTCAGCCCAAACCACCGAAGGGTCTGTGGAGGGCAAGGGAGCAGAGCAAAACTCAGCAGTTTGCAGAGCAAAACTCACGGCCCGGGGCTTATATTCCTCCTGCTTTTCTCCCATTTTCTGCCCCGTGGTGCCTGCAGAAGCTGCACTGGGTTGTGTGCGGGCACCAGGGATGTGCTGGGTCACAGCAGTGTCACTCTGCAGGCTATAAGTGTGTCAGAAAACAACTGGGGTTCCTCTGTTCACCTATAAAATCACTCTGTTCACGTCTGCTCCAGAGGGGTGCTCTGCAAACGTAATTAATGTCAGCAGATTGGGCTGAGCTCTCTAGCTGAAAGACAGCTGTAAAATCAAAATGGTACCGTGTCATTGCTGGGTGTAAAACCAGCATTTAACCATGTAATTCTCAGGAGCTTGTATGGGTTACTGGGTTGTTGATTGTTTTTTTGTGAAATCCATTAACTTTCTGTGCTTCATTCTCCCTCACTGATCTGATTTGTGACTTGCAGAGCATTTCTCTGAGCTGTAAGGGCAGGACCTGGCTTTGTGACTTGGGTACCAAGCTGACTGCAGCCAGGGATAGCAAAGGGGCCTGAAGGACGTGGGATAGGGAAGGCAGCTCAAGTGCATGGCAAGGACCTGGGAGCTTTTCCTTCTATTGCTCCAGAGAATGCTCAGAAAATGTTTCCCTGAATTACACAAAACTGGAGTGTCCCATAGGCCCTTAGCTACAGGGTGATCCCTCTAGAAAGGCAAAGGTCAGATCTGAGGTCCACAGCAGATACAAATCTGAATTATGGCTCTGGGCCATTTCACATCCTCCGGAGATCTCAGCTCTCCGTTATGACTCAGTCTTAATTCCCAATTTGTCAGCAGCTCCCCAGAAGGCAGCCTGTGAGCAGGAGGTTTCCCCACCTCTGCCCTCCCACACTGAGAGGGGGCCCACTCAGTTATATATAGGAATCTTCCTGCCTTTAGGCTATGTGAGGGAAGAAGACGTGGGTGACTGCTGAAGGCTGAGACTCAGCGCAAGAACATGTGCAGAATTCAGCACTGAGCCCCTGTGAAGCCTCTGACCCCCTGACTGTCCTTATTTTCTTCCCCACAGAAGGAAACATTGCCAGTGAAGACAGCTCCCTGTCGGACGCCCTTGTTCTCGAGGATGGTACGTGGGCTGCTGCATATTGCAGCGGTAACAAAGCAGGGAGGGATGCAGGAATTACTGACTGACCCTCAAAATAGAGGAAACGTCCTGTAAAATAATCCAACCCCACCTCCCTGAAAGGTGCCTGATAGAGAAGTTGCTCCCGATTCCGAACTGTAGTCAGCCCGAAGCTGTGAGCATCACCACAGCTACTGTCATGAATTCCTATAAGAGACAGTCCCAGAATCTCCCTTTCTTTTCTCTTCTCTTCACATTTCAGTAATTTCCATACAAAGTCACACACTCGTGCTGATCATTCCCTTCCAGAACGGGAATATCGGCTGATAGGGAGCCCGGCCTGCCTGCGTGACGCCGCCCTCCGGGATAACGCTGGCACTGGGGGTGTCTCAAAGCCATCCCCTCTCTCCCCGCTTCTCTTCACAGAGGATTCTCAGGTCACCAGCACAATATCCCCTCTGCAGTCCCCGCACAAGGGACTCCCTCCCCGGCCACCCTTGCACAACAGGCCGCCTCCTCCGCAGTCCCTGGAGGGGCTCCGGCAAATGCATTATCACCGCAACGACTACGACAAGTCGCCCATCAAGCCCAAGATGTGGAGCGAGTCATCCCTGGACGAGCCCTACGAGAAGGTCAAGAAACGCTCCTCACACAGTTATTCCAGGTGAGCCAGGCTTTGGGAATGCCCCTCTAGGTAAACATCCTGCGCTGCTCTTTGCCTGGAATGCCCCAGGTCGTGAGTCTGGAACAGGCCTTAACTCAGTAAGAGCCCTTCCCAAAATGCATGGCAGAAGTGTCCCTTAGCAAAGGGACACACGGGTGGCCCTTCCCAAAATGCATGGCAGAACTGTCCCTCAGCAAAGGGACACACGGGTGGCATTCCTGAGTGTGGGAGTGGGCCGGGGAGCCCGCGGTCCCGCCTGACCCACCGCCTTTGCTTCGCAGCAGCCACAAGCGGTTCCCCAGCAGCGGGAGCTGTGCTGAGGCAGGCGGGAGCAGCTCCCTGCAGAACAGCCCCATCCGGAGCCTTCCCCACTGGAATTCCCAGTCCAGCATGCCGTCGACGCCCGATCTGCGGGTGCGCAGCCCGCACTACGTCCACTCCACACGGTGAGTCCTGCTGGTTCCCCAGTGGCCTCCGCTTGCTCACCCCAAAATGACTATTCTGTCTTGTTCTTCCCGTAGGATGGTAATTAATATCCAATCCAATATCCAGCTTAGGGAGGCATGTGTCCTTTTCATGCCAGGGACTCAAGCACTGTCACCAGGAAGCCATCTCTGCTGAGCTTAGGCCCTAAATTCACTTCTGATGAACATGATCCTGCCCCTCAGCACCCGCTCCAAGAAATCAGTGCTTTGTTCTGCTGGGACCTTTCATCCCAGTGACTTTTGAGGCCTTCCAAAGCCCACACCACTTGTAAAGGGGGTGCGGTACCACTGCTCCCTTGTGCAGTAAATTCCTCCTCAGATGCAGCTGCAGATAACAGCTCATTTCCTTTCTGCCCTGAGAGGTGGAGCAGTGTGAGTTCTCTCTCACGGTGACAGATTAAGTGCATGCACACGTGGGTGCTTATGTGAGGAGACAGCCTGACTGCTGTAAGCAACCCACCCAGGGATCCCTTTGGACAGAGCTTGACGGTGGGATAAGCTGAAGTGTTAGTCTAGGGGAGGAGATTGGACGTGCGTGGCCAAATTCAACTCAGATTTTCAGCAAGATTTCCACAGCTGTTCGGTATCAGGGCTGTCTTGTTCTCATGGCAAATTCCCAGGCGTTCTGAGGGGAACAGAGCTGAGCTGTAGCTGCGTGCTGGTAGGTATCCTGCCCCAAGAATCCTGCCCTAACATCGTTTTGTTTGCCATAAATCAAGAGTAATGCCAACACAGGCGGCTGGGACAGGAACACTGCAAGGCACGAAGGTCCTGGGTTGAGTTTGTTACAAGCTTTTGGCTGAAGGTGCCTTTCAGGAGCGCAGTGTCTGTTAGTGCTAGAGCTGAGCTGCAGGGGAGGCGAGAAGTGGCCTTGAGTGGCTGGGAGGCGCTCGGCCGCTGGGAGCAGCCGCCGCTCGGGCTGTGCTCCGGGCGCGAGCCGCGCGCCCCGGCCTTGGCCGTCTGTGAGCCGGGCTGTGTGAGTCATCCCGGCCCCGATCCTGCCCCTTCCGTGGACGGCTGGAGCTCTGCAGACAGCCCCCATGAACAGAGACCACCCTGGCTTGGCCATGAATTGGCTTGGCCTTGTAAACTTGCAAACCGGGGTGGCTGCCTCAGGGACCGTCCCCTGCAGACGCGTTACCCGCCACCAGTCTGCAGTGAAATGTACCTGCTTCCCGGGGGTGGATTTTCAAAGGTTAGTGGAGAAACCATCACGTTTTGGGCTGAGGGCTCTGAGTTTTCGGTGCGTTCAGATTCCCTCGCCGCCAGTGCTGGCCATAGATGGAGAAGGGAAGGGGGAGAGTTTCACTATGTTGCCCTGTCAGCCTGAATGTGTTCCCGGTACCTGCAGGTCCGTAGACATCAGCCCGACCAGACTGCACAGCTTAGCTCAGCACTTTAGGCACCGGAGCTCCAGTTTGGAGTCGCAGGGCAAGCTCCTCGGGTCAGAGAATGAGACAGGGAGCCCCGATTTCTACACCCCAAGGACTCGTAGCAGTAACGGCTCCGACCCCATGGACGACTGCTCCTCCTGCACCAGCCACTCGAGCTCCGAGCACTACTACCCCGCTCAGATGAACCCCAACTACTCCACGCTGGCCGAGGACTCGCCCTCGAAAGCCCGAGAGCGGCAGAGGCAGAGGCACAAATCGGCGGGCAACCTGGTCTCCTCGAATTCGGGGAGCATGCCCAACCTGGCGGCGAGGAACGGCACGGGCCACCACCGCGTCTACCTGCACAGCCAGAGCCAGCCCTCCTCGCAGTACAGGATCAAAGAGTATCCCCTGTACATCGAGGGCAGCTCCACGCCCGTGGTGGTGCGGAGCCTGGAGAACGACCAGGAGGGACACTACAGCGTGAAAGCACAATTTAAAACCTCCAACTCCTACACGGCGGGGGGGATGTTTAAGGAGAACTGGCACGGGGATGAAGCGGACGCCGTGAGGCTGACGCCCTCGCGCTCCCAGATCATCAGGACTCCGTCTCTGGGCAGGGAGGGCCCCGAGAAGGGCTCGGGTAGGACTGCCGTGTCGGACGAGCTCCGGCTGTGGTACCAGCGCTCCACGGCCTCCCACAAGGAGCACAGCCGCCTCTCGCACACCAGCTCCACCTCCTCGGACAGCAGCTCCCAGTACAGCTCGTCCTCGCAGAGCACCTTTGTGGCGCACAGCAGGGTCACGAGGATGCCTCCCATGTGCAAAGCAACGTCAGGTGAGAGCCGGGGACAGGATGGGAGGGAAGGGGGCTGCAGAATGATGCCAGACCTTGGCGCATCATCCAGCCTTTGCATGCAGCTCACACAGCCCCTTGGGCTTCGTGTGGGGGGTGAGCTTCATCCGAGATACTCATCCAAGAAGAATTTTTTCCCTGTACAAGTCATTGCTTTGGAATGATGAGTTCAAAGAACAGGGATCACAAATGCCCCCTGCCTTCAGCTCTCTCCTCAGACTGCAGTTTGTATTTGGGTGGTGACACTAGGCACTGAGTAATCACAGTGAGGGAGTGATGAAGCAAGCTATGGATACAGGCCGGGAGGGCTGTACAGGCTCTGTAAAACACAAAAGGCCCAAGAAAGGTTAAGGGTTTGAATGAGGAACATTCCAGGCCTCCCACCCCCTGCAAAAAATGTTTGAGGGATGACATCTTTGTGCACTGCTGGTACTTGGCTTTCCCATGCAACTGCGGGAGCTGCACGGACCGTGCACTGAAATTCAGAGGGCTGAACTTCGTGCAGGGGTGGCTCCCGTCACATTCCGAGTTTGCTTGTTAATATTAAACAGTGAGAAAACAGTCACATTCATTACACTGAAGAGACCACCAAGTATTATGAAACAGTCCAAGGTTAAATATTTACAGGCCATCAGTCAGCACTGACAGGCCGCTTTGTGTAGATCATGGATTTGCTGAAAACTTGAATCCAGCCCAGTGTGGCTGGGAGAAAAGGTTAATGAGACTTTATGCAGTCCCCGTCTCCTCCTTTCCATGCGCCTCAGCCTTGGCACAGGTGACACCATCGCCACAGGCTCTGGCTGCCCCCTTGGGCCTGCAGCCACGTTTGGGGTGCTCGTGTTTGAGCATCACCCTGGCTTCAGGATCCTCACAGAGAGGCCTGATAAAAGGATGAGTGATGGGCAGTGCCAAGGTGTTCAGGAGGCCTCCACGTGAGCCAGGACATGAGCAAGTGGCTCCTGAAGCCACCCTGGGGCTCTTGATATGAAAAAGTGTCTTCCTGCTCTTGGATTAATGGGCATTTCTGCTTCAGCCAGCAAGAGAAAACACATGAATATTAGAAAGGAAAATCCCCCAAAGTCCTTTGGCTTGCTTAGCTTTGAAAGCAGGAAATCTAGAAAGGAAAAGAGTAGTGGGGCGAGAGGGGTCAACTAAAACCACTGTCATTCAGTCTGTTCCCCCACTCAAATCGGACTTAAAACCCGAATGTGATCCCTGGCCGCGCTGGGCGGGTTCACTCGGTAGCCACGGCTCCTCAGGAGCAGTTGGCTGATTAGTTTTGCGTTGGGAGAATCAGCTCCTAATTGCAAATGTGGGAAGAGACAGACCTCAGCTACAAGGAACAAATCCAGATTTGTTTCTTTCTCCAAGAGTCCTTTGGCAGAGCTGAACAATTTAATAGCACACAGAGGATGCCAGGTAGAGACATCGGCCATTTAGCAGGTGTCTCCTAGCTGATACTGGACTTAAGGCTGACCTTCAGAGCGGGCCGTACTCCTGGGCATGCCTTAACCTGGGAGAGCCAAGGATTCCAAGGAGTCCTGGATTCAAGGAGAAGGAAAGGGTGGCCGGGTGGGCTTCTCACTCACTAGACCAGCACAGGGAGAGGAGCCACGTCCCTCCTCCAGGGCTTGGGAGAGTCCGAGTCCATGGGTTCAGCGAAGGCTGGGCTCAAACCAGGCGCTCCCGGGCTCTGGGGACGCGAGGGCTGGGGACGCGCAGGCCACAGCGTCGCCACCAGCCCCGGCGCCCAAACGGGGCCTCCCCTCCGCGTCCGTGCGGGTGTCGCGCGGCGCCTCACGTCCGTCTCCTCCCCGCCCGCTGTCTTGCAGCCGCGTTACCTCACGGCCAGAGGAGCTGCTCGCCGCCGGGCGAGCTCGCGGCCACGCCGCCCGCCAGCCCCCGCCACATCCTCGCCTGGCAGACGGGGTGAGTGCCGCGGAGCCGCGGCGCGGGCGGCGCGGGAGGGACCCCGAGACATCGTCTGTTCCACTGGCACGGGGCCGCGGCCACGCGGGGTTGGAGATCTCCAGGGAAGGAGACTCCACAGCCTCCCTGTCCACAGGGCCCCACAGAGGCTGGGGACCCCAAAGGTTGATCCCGTCGGGAGAAGCCTCCCGGAGCACGAGCGGAGGGAGCGGGTTCTGGAGGCAACAGCCTCCCGTGCTCTTGTGCCGGGGGCGGTCGGTGGGGTTGACACCTGGAATGGTTGGCTTTTCCCAGCAAATAACTAGCAGAGCAAGGAGATGGTTGTTGTGAAGGCCACGTTAGACACTTCCCATTCTTGTACATGCACCAACCACGTTTTCTACCAGGCTTTCCCTAGCAGCGTGACTTAATAACCACTAAGTGTGTCCTTTTCTCAGCCATTTAACGCATTTCACCAAAGCACAAGTGAGTCATTATAAGCAGGAGCCATTACTCACGTTAATGGAGCAGTTGGGCTCTTTAACCTCTTTGTGAGGCAGGGAGCTGCAGAGTCAACAGAAGGCCTTTTGCCAGGGCCTGTGGGTGTTCTCAAGGAATGACCCGTAACTTTGCCCTCAAATAAATATTTGACCTGCAGTAAATATTTTGAGATCCCATCAAACTCAGCGTGCCCGAAGTATCTGCAGCTAAGTTGAGTTTGGAGGTATAAACTAGAAAGGTTCGTACTACTGAACTCAAAATACCCTAGGCCCTGAAAAACGGGCATAGTTTTCTGAGTTGGGAGTTGGGACAAGGAGAGTTAATTCCACGGGTATTTCATGGTGCAGCCACTGGAAAATCCCATGGTCTTTAATTTCTTCTTGTCACCCATGGCCATGTCTGACCTCGGGTTTTATGGAGATGAGATCTATAACCACAAATCCATTAAACTTTGTTTGAATTTCAAATTCACACACTGACCTCCAGCTTCGTATGCTCTTTGAATCTGTTTCCAGCATTAGAACAGGATTTTTTTTCCCATTCCCGTCTCACAGAAAGTCAAAATACTGCGAGACTGGCAAAATGACAGCTCTAAAGTGTACACAGAAACTTCCCCTATTAAGGGCTTGAATCTGGACTCAAGCCTTAGCCTCCTTTCCAAGCCTAATTCCTTTGAATATCTCCACAATGAGCAGAATTAAGACTGCTCAGCAGCCAGCTGAGAATTTTGCTTGGGAAACTCTGACTCTTCTCACTTCCATTCAAGGAAACTGCTGCTCCTCTATCGGGAAAAAAAAAAAGAAAAAAACTCCAGCCAAATTCTCAGCTGGTGAAAGCAAAATTACCTGGATTTCTAGGGCAGGATTTGCACCTACAGCCAGTGCAGAAAGAACCAGCCACAGATCTGTAGATCTGTAGATCTGTACTTGTTTCACCCCTGAGCAGAGGACCAGGGGTAAATGTATAAATAGATAAGGGGCAGGTACCATTTGCCATCAGATGCACAAACTGCCCCGCTGCAAGAACAGGTCGTTACCTCCCATGAATCGAAAGACCTGCAGTTCTCCCAGGCGTGTTTTTGTGTCACTAACTCTTTTTCTCTGGAGACGATTCCTCGCCTTGTTTCCGCCCTGGATTACTAAGCTCGTAACAGCGTCTGCGTCACTTCTGTCCTTTAACATCTCCTCTCTCCTCTCTCCTCCTTTGCGGCTTTCCGTTGTTCAGAGAAGGAACAGACAGCTCACCCACTATGGATGAGTCTCAGTGTCCAGCCCACCAAAGTACTGATGAATAGAGGTACAGTAAGGGTCGTTCTGCTCGTTGCTGCTGCTGCTGCTGCTCCTGGGCCGGCGGCCTCCCTCGGCTCCTGGAGGGATGTCTGGAAGGCCCCGGCCTGGCCCCTGGCCCTTTCCTGCCCTCCCAAGGCTGCGGAGGCAGCGAGGAGGTCGCGGGGAGCTCGAGGAGGTTGTGGGGAGCTCAGCCCCCTGGGGAAGGCAGAGGGAATGAGGAAAATCTCATTTTTTGGGGTTTAATTAACCCCGAATTAAGCAAGGCAGCTGAGGTCCCGTGGAGGGAGTGCAGGAGCTTCCCAGATAGCCCAGGTCTGAGATCAGCCCGTGCGGGCGCCGCCATGGCGCAGGGAGCCGGGGAGAAGCCACCTCTCCCACCCTGGGCCCCTGCACTGACGGAGGGGTTGGTTCAGATCAAAGCACAGGAGAGGAGCATCAATTCTGAACATCATTGCATTAATATAACCGTCATTTTTATAAATGTGGCAAGATTTAGACATGGGTGCTTTCCCCAGCAAGTAGGTCCCCAGGCTAAGCCATGGGGTTAACTCTGACCTGGGCTTTAACATAAACAGCAGAGAAAAATCCCATAGAGTCTCATCCATGAACAGAGCCACGCGGCCAAAGCAAGCAGGGGGATCGGCAGGATCCGGTGGTGGTTGTGGATGTCTGTGTTCTCCCTGTGATGTGGTGTCTCCTGTGCATGCTTGAGCTTCCCGGGAGCCCTCACTGCCCTAACGGAGTTTCCTTCCTCCTGCAGGAGCTACAACGATAGCTGTTTCCTGGATGCTCCCCTCTATCCGGAATTAGCCGATGTCCAGTGGTATGGACAGGAAAAAGCCAAGCCTGGGACTCTCGTGTGACCCCGACCTCAGCCAACATCAGCGCCATTCGGACATCACCTCACTGCCTCTCATTGCCTTACCCAGCTGCACTGTCACCCAGCACCAGCTTCGACTCCAGCACTTTTCTCTCCATGGATCTTTTCCCACGGGATGGTTTCACTCCAGGCGCCAGCCCAGCGCATGCAGCAGCCGCTCCACATCCCCGCCGGGACCAACCACCGTCTCAGCAATTGGGAAATGGTTTTTCTTTTCCAGTATCGGAAGCCCCTCGAGGCTCACGTCAAATCTCGCTGCTCCGTGGCGTGAAACTCTCACAACGTTTCCCTGAGCTGCAGCCTGAGGCCAGCAGGGCGGTAGCTGAAAGGGGAGCAGGGAGCGGGACAGATGCTCTCGGGGTCCTGGAAGGCTCCTCTGAAGTGGTGAAACCCTCTTCAGGCCACCTTGGCCATCGGAGCCTCCCAGGCGGCTCTGGCTGCCAGCGACGGCCAGACAACACGGACGAGCGCCCCGCAAGTCGAAACAGACACAAGCATCTCTCTCATTTAACCCCTGGCACACACGGCCATGGGCCGGATCACAGAACAGCATCTCCTCCCTCCGAGTCCATCTAAAATACAGGAAATAAGAACCCAGGGCACCGAGGATACCGTGTCAGGGCTGCCCAGGGCAGCCCCTGGAGCAGAGGCGAGTCCCGCTGCTCCCGGCAGCTCTGCGGCCAGCGCAGCTTCCACATCCCCACGTCCCCACATCCCCACGCACACACGGTTTGGGGCTCTTCCTTAACACTCAGATGAAAATAAAAAATTGCCAAAAACCTTTCAACGAATGAATCCAGCCAGTAATTCTAGCCTGTTTCCGCACAAAGCGCTGCCCCAGCCTCGAGGGGCAAGCGGAGCGCAGTCCGACGGAGCCGGGGGTGCATCCCAGTGAAGTCACCTGCGCCAGCGGCCGCCGGCAGCTCCACCGGCCCGGCGGGAAGGGAGCAGCGGACGAGGCGAATTTTCACGTCGACAAGAAGCGACCACAAGAAAGGGGAGCGAATAACTGGGTGCCCGGCCCAGACGGGGCTCGTGCCCCGATCCCTGGCACCAGCCCGGCGCAGAGCGGCGGGGAAGCTGCGAGTTTACACGTACTTTTGAGCAATGCTTTACACACGTCAAGCCATGGAACTCCAAAGGCCTCAAAGACGCTTTTTGTAACGAACAAGTGCACAATCCTGGCGGATGCTGAAGCTGGCCCGTCTAGTCTTCGCTGCGGTGCTATGCGATTTTTATTGCCACTAGATGAGGGGAGGCAGCTCTCGCCTTCCCCCCATTTGCGCGTGCAAACGATGATTTCCTATGGGAAAGGCATTAAAGAAACGGCCGGAGGGGGGTGTTTGGGAAAAGCAGAAGCTGAAGCTGAGAGGAGCAGGCGGCTCTGCCGGACAGAGCAGGGTGAGGATTCAGCAGGGCAGTGCGGCGGCCGCGGCGCCCTTCGGTGTCCATGTTGCTGGAAAACTGCGGCCGAGCTTGCAGAGGCAATTGGGGCTTGGGAATTAGCCCGGGAAAGGGGATAGGGTGTCTGAAACATAACCCAAAAAGCCCAGACCTGCCCTGGGCTCCTCAGCACGGGAACCAGCGCAGGCTCCGACCTGGGGGGCAGCCGGGCAGGAGGCAGCGCAGACATTCACCAAAACAATGCTGAAGCTAAATTGAAAGGATTAAATAAGACCCAAATTAGCAAGTAATTTAGCCCACCACTTTTTTAGGGGCTCTGAGCAACTGCCTGTTTTCTTTTTAATTTTCCTGGTAAATACTTTTTTTATTTCCCCTTGTGTACCTGCTTTTAATTAAAAAGAATTCACCAACAGCGGCGCAAAGAGGCCCCTGGGCACTCCGGGGTGAAACGTTAATTCCTCGGGGAGCAGAGCAGCAGTTTTGCAGCAAAGGTGAAAAGGCGGCAGCCCCAAAAGCAGGAGAGGAAGCCAAAACCCAGCACAGTTTAGTTAGTCTGAACTGCAGACAGGCCGGAGCTCAGAGAAAGGCTGCCTGGGAAGGCACCGGCTTCTGCTTTGCGTTCTGCTTTTCTGTGTTGCAATCGAGGCGCGCGTGGGGAGCCAGTCTGGTAGGAAAGACAGATTAAGTAAAACAGGTTTTACTGTTTAGCTCACTTCAATTAAGCGCAAGTGTACATAGGATGTTAATCATATGGGATTAACACGGCTAGGGAGAACGCGGAGGGGCAGCCCCAGAGCTCTGGGCCCTTGAGCAGCCCCCCGAGCCCCTCGTTTCGGGGTTTGTTTCTCAAGGCCCCCTCGGGCCCCCGGCCCGTCACGTCGTCGTCTCCACGTGCGAAGCTCCCTCTGTGCGTGCGGCGCTCGCTGCGTCGCGGGGCAGCCTTTATTTTTAAATGATATTATATGCAGTCGAGTGTTGGAAATGTTGAAGCGGTCGCCTTTGTTTTCACTCTGTATTAGTTTTAGTTTCAGGCCTAGCCGATCCCCATTCAGGTGCTATCAGATGACCAGTTACTGCTTAGTTAACTAGATGTAAAGTTTTACATATATATTAATGTCAATAGTTTTATTACAAGTTGTGTAAAATGGACTCTCTAGTTTAAAAAAAGGGAAAAAAAAAACAAGAAAAAAATTAGGTCTCTCCTCCAACTGACTTTAGAGCATGTAAAATGATTTTACTGGATTCTGTTCAACTGTAATCAAGGAAAAAAAATATGTATGTTGTAGAAAAAGTTGCAGAATTAAAGAAGATCTGCTTTTAATTTATTCTTTTTGTATTAAGAATTTGTATAGTTACCTTTACATTTTGCAAAACGGTGTTGTCAACACTTCCTTATTAAAGCATTTTCAAAACGAAGCGGTGCCGTCGTCTGTCGCAGTGCCCGGGCCGCGCCAGGAGCCCGGGACACGAAGGCTGCGCTGGGCCCCAAAGGAGCGGATCCTTCCCAGGAGATCCCGCTGTCCCACAGGAAGGAGCTTTCCAGGAGATCCCACTCGCCATAGGATGGGTCTTTCCAGGAGATCCCGCTCACCACAGGACAGGGCTCTCCAGGAGATCCCGCTCACCACAGGACAGGGCTCTCCAGGAGATCCCGCTCACAAGGGTGACTCTCCAAGAGGTCTCACCACAAAGGTGACTCCAGGAGGTCCTGCTGTCCCACCAGGGTGGCTCTCCAGGAGCTCCCGCTCACCACAAAGGTGACTCCAGGAGCTCCTGCTGTCCCACGGGGATGACGTTCCAGCAGCTCCTGCTCACCTCCGGCCGCTCTCACCCGCACTATGGGGCCCATCCTTCGTGTTGCAACAGGGCAGCCGAACGCACCGAGTAGGAGCCAAGATCCCGGCAAGGTGCCCAGGACTCCTGCACGGAGCAGCCGCCGGCGCCGGCGTCGCTGCCTCTCTGCCCTCTGTGTCCTTGGGAGCGTTTCTGTGCTCACAAGCAGCCAAACTCACCCCTTCGCTCAAAAAGCTAGGCCTACAGAAAGCTGGTCTAGCCACCGAGGCCTAAATCCATTGTGATTTACAGCAACGTGAAAACAGGAACCACTTATATTCCCAAAATCCATTCTCCAGGCACAGCTAGAGCTACAGGGCAGGTTGTGTGGCATCCAGCACAACAGGAACAGAGTTTCGCAACCAAAATTATTTAATCTTACGCATATCTATCAATAGATCTATCCAAAAGAGCCGTTCTGTCAACATAAACAACAGCAAGGGAAGAATTTAAGGCACGCAGCTGTGAGTGGGCAGAGCAGTGCTGGTATCAGGGGTCTCTACAGGGACCCTCCAGGCAGATGACGACGCTGCCAGGGGGCTGTTTCCAACAGGCACAGGCAGGAACATCCCAAATCCCTCCACGGAGACGCCCCTGCAGCGAGCGGGACCATCCCCCGGGCTGCAGCGCCTGGCGCTCGCCCGGGCTGTTTCCTGCCAGCGCCGGAGCTGTCGGAAACAGACGTCTGGGAAGGGCCCCGGGAGAAGCCCAAGTATTTAAGCTGACACACTCCGTCCCCACCAGCTGCCCCCCACTTTGAGGGCTGCCCCACACCCTCTCCAGCTCAGACCTACACGCGGGGCTTCATTATTTGCTGTTAAATGGTAGTATTAAGTGCGGGAGCAGAGTCTGGCTGCTGTGATCCGGGGCGGATCCAGCTGCGGAGCGCGCAGCTGGAACCCTCCGGGAGCGACGCCGTGGGAAAGCGCCGGCGGCTGCTCCATTCCCTGGGCGGCGCCATTCCTGGAATTGCGAGGGGATACAGTTATCCCGGGCCGGGATGCAGCGGCGCGGGGAGGCCGCCCTGCCAGCCAGGAGACACCTTGTCCTGAGTCCCAGCCTCGAAACCCGGGTCCACGGAAGCGACCCAAGCTGAAAGGCAGCCCCGCTTCCAACAGGGACTGCTGAGGCTCCCTCCACGCTCAGCGCGGAAGTGGGACAGAAAAACCTACCTAATACTGTTATTAATGCCCTAAGGAATCCGGTGGCCGCTCAAGCAAATGTGAGGACGCTCCTTAAAACACGTGCCAGCCACTTCCTTGCTGCGCTTGCCAGGGAAGCTGTAGTTCTCCTAGAGCTCTGCTATGGGGAGGGGAGACTTCTGTGGGGCTCAGGTTAAAGATTTAGAAACAGCTCAGAAATTATAAGGGGTGTGAGAGGGAGAGAGCTGCTGAGTTAGACACGGTTCCCGTTGTGGTAATTCCTCTGAAGGAATCCTGCACGCAGGACAGGCAAAAAACAGAGCAAAAAACACACCCAATGGTGGGGTCAACAAAACCCTTCGAATGCTCCAAACCTGCCCAGTTTCTCCGCACGAATCCCAGTCCTTTCTCCCAAGCTCCAGTCCCATCTCCTCTCCTGATGAGTTCTGTTGCTTCTAAACTTTTTAAGCTCTTTGACATTTTCTCCTGCGGTCAGATACTCCAGTGTGAAGACTTCCCATGGCCAATGTAGGGATCCTGGGAGTCTCCAGGAGACCCTGACCTACCACGTTAGGTGGGACGAGTCCTTTGGAAGGCAGCAGCTCCTGTGCCCAGGTCGGCAGCCAAGATGAGGGCTCAGACAAAACAGTGAAGCTGCAAATTAGCTCATATGGACAGACCCTATGGATGGATACCCCACATGGATGGATATTCCCCGCAATGGGAAGTGCTCCGTACTGGTCCCTTCTCCGATCACTCAGTACCAACCACTGCTGCTGGCACTATGGGGACACACAAGGGGAACAACTTGTGGCTCTCAAATACTGCCCCTGGTCATGGGAGGTCCTCATTATTTTCTCTGCAGTGCCCACCAAAATGAAATTTTCTCCAGATGTATAAAAATGGGATTTGAAAGCCTCATGGCCCATAGGATTACTTGTCCCCAGCCCAGAAGGTTTATATTAAAAGCGTAGTTACAAGAGAAGAAATCAGATGTATTCAAGATCAAAAACTCTTCTTACCCAGACTGGCTATATTTTTTTCCACTAAGAAATATATAAACTTTTTTTTCCCCCCTCCTTGATAAATACCACATGAAAGATTAGCCATTAAACTCTTCATATTTACAGAAATAACCAAGATTCAGATTCAACTGCTTTCCTCTAATCACCTCCCCACATTGGTTTCCAATGGGAAAGCAGCCAAAAACCTTCACATAAACTCCTTGCAGAGCTCTGTCTCACCTGCAGCTCCGAGAGAGGGGAAACAGAGGGTCTCAGTCCAGTGTGGAGAGTTGCCCAAATAAGAAATTGAAATAAAAACAACGCTCATGGTCACTGTCCCCCAGTGCTTAATCCCCTCCCCTCAAAAAATAAAAATCCCTATTGTATATTGGATCCACTCAGTGTAAAGCATTTAGAAGATGTATAAATAGATGGGGCTTGTAAAAAAGAAGCTGGAGAGAAGTTTGTTGCTTTCAGGCTTTGTGCAGAACCCCCCGAAGTTCCTGCTGGAGCTCAAGCACAAGCTCTTTGGGGTCCCTGGGTCTCGGAGGGCAGGAGCCTCACAGCGCGTTGTACTCCACACACTTGGAGGGGTCCGTGGGGAAGTGCTTCTGGCAGATGGTCATGAGCCTCTTCAGCCCCTGGGAAGCACCACAACAAGGACACGCTGTCATGAACCGTGGCTGTCAAACACACTCCGCAGCCAACCAGCCACTCTGCAGCTTAACGAGAATTAAAACCAAATGGCTGCTGTTTTGGTGTGTGCACACTCTGGTTTGTGTTGTGTCTTGGTAAGTTTTGGTGGCTTTCGTCCCTGTAAAGTGCCAAATATCTCCAGGATTACAAAGGGGGTTGTGGTATAACTTAAGAAAGGACAGATTTAGCCCTTCCTAAGAGATTCATAGTGAAGAATCACAGTAATGTTTTAGGACTGCTTCACCACCAGGGGAGAAAATGACATTATTAAAGTGAAAGATTTAAAAAAAACGTGTTTATTAAAAAAGAGTGATTTTAAATAGGAAATAAATAAATCAGACTATTTTTGACACCAAATAAAGCTATGCAAGTAAAAAGTCCCAATCAGCTCCTTTTGAGAGGAGAGATGCTGTTCTTTACTGTACTGTTACAGCACCTGACCTACATAATGAGGAGGCTTGAAAAGAAATCAAAAAGAAAGGCAGGATGTGGAGTTCTCAGTTCTTTTAAGGCACCGATTCCCAGAAAGCCACCTGACAGAAGTACTGTGATGATTTTCTTTCAAGTGACACAAAAAAGACTAATGAAGAAGAAAGGAAACTGCTGTGGTGTAATTTAGCAATGATATTGTACTCCAAGACGGCAGGAGGACATGTGCCTGTCATAGAATCAGCACAGAGGATGGCTCCTCGCTGAAGGGAAATATGATTTAACAGAGGAAGCCTTGGCCTTTTCAGTATGGAAAATAGCCTGGAAAGGCAGTCTTAGCAGCACAGATGTGCTGCTGATGTCTTGTTTGGTTGTTAAAAACACTACTCAGAACACAGATCACAAGCTCTGCTACAAAATACAGATTATTTCCTTGCTGGAAGAGCGGCGAACAGACAAAACCGCTCTAAACTCAGAAGCAGATTTGCTGGGTTTTCAAGGCTAACGTTGCCCAGCACTTACCTGAATGTATTTCCTCTGGGTCTCGTCGTTGAGCACGTGGGCTACGTGCTTGGAGAAGATCTTCTCGCGCCCCGTGCGAGCGTGGATGCCCACCATGGTGACGCCGATGGGCCAGGGAGCGTTCCCGATGGCCATCTGAAGGTAGGCATCGTTGGCCTGGGGAAACAGGAGCACATGGCACTCAGCAAGGCAGGGAGGGCTTCAGAGAGCACAGCTGGCCCCTTTACTGCATGACCAGACACAGTCTCTCACAATAACCAAACCTCTTTTGGTCTCTCGGGGTCAGGTTCCATGTTTGGCATTAGCCAGCTTTACAACACACATTCCCAACACCGTTTATTTATGCTCAACTTTCTGGTAAAGAGATGCTACAGATTTCTCTATAGGGGGTAAAAGAAGATGATGGATGAGGCCATCTAATACTGCTCCCCAAGAGGTAACATTTACAGTGCCGTGCTTCAGTCGAGCCCTTTCACCTCTCCAACGTTGTCATGTTGGTGGCAGCCTGGACCAGGCAACACAACATACGGGGCAGGGAGAGCACCCACAGGAGTGGAACAGACCTCAAGGGCTCGTGGGGAGAGCAGCCGCCTCCCAGAAAGGCCAGGAACCCCCAAACTGGGCTAAATAGCCCCTTTATAACATGCTTATGAGCAGAGCAGTGCCAGAAAATGAATAGGATCAACAGGGCAGGTGCCACTTAACATAAAGGCACCACCCCTGAGGAAGGAATCAAAACAAGGAAGGATAAACAGAGCAAGGAGAAGCAGGAAGGCTTTGGGGCTCTTTGTGCCCCCCTCTTTTTTGAAGGGCAACTGAGAGGCAGGAAGCGAGGGGGACAGACACACACACAGTTACAAAAACACATCCTCAGGGAGCACTTGGAGCAGGACATTCCTCCTCTATCAGCAAGCAGCTATAAACCTCACTGATAAAGGCTTCACTTATCCCCCCATCTCACATTTGGAGACCACTGCCCAGGTAGCAGCAAATACCATCACTGCCTGCAGCTTCTTTATGTTTTCCATTGAGCAAGTTGGGAGGTGAATAATGAACAATTTACCTCCCCAGTAATTCAAATGAATATTCATTTTCACCCTGAGCTTTGCAGGGCGAAAAAAGAGCTTAAACAGCTGAGAGTGAATGTGAAGAACATACATGACTCTGTCCTCACTTACCTGGGTCTGAACTGCCAGAGTTAGATACAGTTGAAGCCACATACTGATATTAAGGCAGTATGGATGTATTTAAAGAAAATATGCAATAGGACTCACTGACTGAAATATGGTTTGCAAAGAAGCATGCTACAAATGAACAAGGCAAGCCAAGGCTGCCACAACAGGGTTAATTAATGTTGAAGAGACAGTTGCATTAGGGCATTTTCCTGCTGTCAGATGATGATTTGAAAATGTAAAGCTTTAGAGCACAAAGAGCACACAAGACAGCAGCACATGGCAAGAGGCAAGACGACAGGCACCAAAATGGACAAGGATGTGAGTATCTTTAAAAGCACAGGGCTGTCAGTATCTTTAAAAGCTCAGGGCTCATTAGCCTCAAAGGAAAAAAACGCTCTTGGAAAGGTAAACTCAACCCCCCTCAATCAGTGGGTGAAGTTTACACAAAGCCAAGCACCTGCAAGACAGAATGGCCCAGCTGATTAACCTACAAGGCAGATCACATTCCAGCACACTCCCCGCTTCCTCGTGAAGGCCTCGGAGAGGGAATTTCAACATAATGACCAAAAAAAAAAAAAATATATATATATATATATATATGTATGTATATATATATATACACACACACACACACAACCCACACATCAAGTTCTACTTTAAACTGATTTGAGCTAAACTTGCCTTAGGCCATCTGAGGTTTTTCAATAATAAAAGCAGGTTTGCTTGCTTTCTAGACAAATTACCCCAAGTCCTCACAAGTCTAAGAAACACTAGAAAACTGAAGGCAAAGCAAAGCTTGATTTCCTCTACGTACACAGGCTGCTTAAGCAAATGCTCTTGGTATCAGTTCTGCTTGTGGGGACAGCTACAAACAAGGCCTAAAGCTGCCTCTGATCTCGTTCTGCTCCCTCCAGCAACCAGACCTTGTCCTGAACGCTTTTCAGTAAGTCACCTCAACCTGAGCAGGTCTGTTCAGGTGAATGGAGCCAGAGAAAGAGACCTTGTACCATATTACAATACCTCAATTAAGCTCAGTTAATTCCTAATTAATTAATCAACACCCAATTATCTCTGTTAATTCAATGCCTCCATTTAATCTTACACTATCATGTTTCCCATTCAGAATTCCTCTGCAACATAATACAATTATCGCTGAGAAAAGTTCTATTGATGCTTGCAGGCTATGCAGTCTCACCAAGATGGACCCTGTGTTGACCACTACCTGGAGACTGGTCCTTAGGAATCATTTGTCACTTTTTCATGTGACCTTCAGGCATGTTTCTCTAAAATGCAAAATGGGAAGGCTCATGTATACAATTTATTTGAATCAGACTGCCTGGAAAAGTGCAAACATACCTTCACATATTCTCTCTGCAACATGAATTTAATAATATCTGTTATTGATTCTTTGATGTCTGCAGGAAGTGTCTGCAAAGGAGAAAAAAAGAAAGAACAGCTTTACTTCAAAACATACAGCTTAGCAAAACCATCCTACTTAGCATTTATACAATGTTTTGCATCTAGCCTCCCTCGAGGACTTTAATGAAGGAAAATATCTTCATTATTCAGATGAAGGATATGAAGCAGAAAAGGTTAAGTGGTTACACCCAGTAGCTAGTGGCAAAGTGCAAAATACAGTGCTAAGTCACTACGACTGGAGGACATAATTGCGTTTAAGAAAGGGCCAGAGCCACTGGGTAGTTTGAAAGGAGAAGTCCAATTACAGTGTAGGTGACTTGTTCCCTGTGAGGGTGACAGAGCCCTGAACAGGCTGCCCAGGGAGGTTGTGGAGTCTCCTTCTCTGGAGATCTTTCAAACCCGCCTGGATGCCGCCCTGTGCCCTGGGTGTCCCTGCTGGAGCAGGGGTTGAACTGGGTGATCTCTAGAGGTCCCTTCCAACCTCAATCATTCTGTGATTCTGTGACTGTGGCATTTAATTCACCCACCCTTTTCCGAAGCTTTCTGAAGAGGGGCCTCAAATACGACTCCGTCTGCTTCTGCGTGGCGCTGCTCAGCTTGCCCTGCACGCCCCGCTTCACGTAGTCCTCCCGGGCGTTGAGCTCCTTGGCCCAAACGCCAAGCAGGAACTGCAAAGAAAGGGCGAGTTTGTGTCATGCTGCCATCTAGTGACTCCTCCACCAAATCCGCTGGGAACGCCGAGGGAAGTGGGGACAGGGGCTTAAGTCGCTACAGGAATAGTTAATTTTTTAGGAGAAAAATGAATGAAAGAGGCAGAAAGGCTTGCACAGAGGGACGGGAACAAGGCTGGGGTCAAAGACAGTGTGGATAGTGTTCAAAAATGAGCATAAGATAAAATAAAGAAGCAACAATACAGATATCAGTGCTGATGGGAGGAGAGGGTCATAAAAAGGGCAAAAATCTATGACAAGACTGATGTTTTGGCAGAATTTGAGAAGAAGCCTAAGGAATGATGAGGATGACACTGGAAAGTGGGCAAACCAGAAGCCAAACACAGCAAATACTCCCTCCCTCCACCTGGATAACCTTTCCTGAGCTCTCCTCGCCTGGCAGCTCGACTCAAATTCCACTTAACATCCCAACTTACCTGATAAAGACAAAGGTAACTGGAGCTCCGGCTGCAGCCCCTCATAATTCAGTTAGCTACACAGAGATCAATGGACTCAAGTGAGGGGAATACAGGCTTCTTGCCAGAAAATAAGGAAACAATTTTATACTATCCACTTGAACCTGTTTCCTTAGCAAGTCAGTGAACTTCCTTTAAAATTCTCTTATTTCACATAACAATACCAGGTTTCATCTCAGTTTGCATTGCTTTTCCTGGGGAGGGGAGGGAAGGATTTGAAGGGTTTATTTATTTATTTATTTTAAATACTAGAAAAGCAGACCTGGATCTTGAGGAACTCTGCTAGCCCAACAGCTTTTTCC